>JAAGNO010007509.1:0-26975 GCA_033439905.1 Ceryle rudis
ATGAGAAATTTATCATCATTGATTTGGGGGGAAAAATAAATTTGACAAATCTACATTTTTTGCATTGGGTGGGGAGGAGATAAATTTTATTAGTAAACATCTTATAGAAGTCCCTAGTACAGTAATGCTGAGAAGTGCCATTTTTTAATGATGGACTTTCAGTATTCATGATCCCAAAGAACGGCCTGGAGATTCATATTCAAAAAGCAGTCCCAGAGTCTAGGTTGCCTTATTACCTGTCTTGGGCTATATGGAAGTCTGTAGATTTAGCAATAATTTCAGCAGTAAATGTAAATAACTACATACATGAACCCAAATTTCATTCAAGTTCCCAAACTGTCTTAAATGTAAGACTAGAAGACTAAATTTAAAAATATTAGAAAAGAAAAATAGAAAAAAAGGGAAAAAAAGGTATCTTGAATTCATCATTTTCTTTTTTGCTCACCTGCATCCATTCATTTGTCATGCTAAATAGCAACAGCAGCAAATTACATCAACTTCAGATTCTGGCCACTTCTGTTTAATCATCAAAACAAGTGACTGATAGTCATGCCATGTTTCACATCTAAAAGCTCAGTACTGTGTCTAGGGAAATCTTTGTACACTCAACCATCTCCTAAATGCTTCCTGGCAGTAGTTGAGCAGATCAAAGTTGCCTCAGGAAACAAAGTGGAATTAAATTTTTCCACAATAAGATTTGTAAGAGTTTCGGTGGTCACACAGATGATTTTCATGGCTATTTCAAAAGTCTGTAACGCACATCTTCCACAGGAAAATAACAGAATAAGTATCCTTTCAGCACTTCATAGTTACCCACTCTGTGTACAATTTAATATGCTGAAGCAATAAAATTATTCACCTGTATCAATCCACACAAATCCACAGAGATGGAAGTCTGTTCCCAGTGTGTTACAGGGCTTTGTTCCCTCAAGTTATATAGCAGAGGGGAAAAACGTGCCCCACAGATGTATGTTTGGAGAGATGAATGTTGGCTGTTGTGCTGCAAATGCCTCTGGAGATCAGCTCTCTTCTTCCAATGCAAATCGAAAAGAAAAAGATCTTAGATTCTCAAAGAGTTTACAGTTCCCACTGGCTCTGCCTGTGAAGTTGCCATAATTCAGTTGTCAAATTTCTTGCTGGGAGACTGTGGATGTACCTAGTCACTGTACCTGCACCCCTGAACAGCCAGCTGTGCCCAGGTCTGCCTTACTGGGCTTCTCAGGCGAGGTAAGAGATAACAGGAATGCAGTCAAGAGTTGGAAGTGGAAGAACTTCTGCTGGTGTACTGCTTCTATAAGGCCTCAGACCAGCAAAATAACTCTAAAGGCTCCTAGCAGCAGTTTTAGACTGTGTGAAGTCTAAAAAAAGGAAACCTTCTGTCCCTCACCATTAAGGCAACTCAGGTTTTAGTTATACAGCTCTATTGTTTATACAAACATCGGATAACAAACATTGAAACTCTATCTTATGAAATTTTCTGCTCCATTGCAAACTTTTGAATATTTCAGGAATAAATATAACAATACAGAATTTGGACTTATTATGAGGGAACTCAGATGCACAATTTGTAACAAAAAAAAAAAAAGTTGCAAAGCTAAATCCCTAGCTACAATTAAATAAAAAAAAAAAAATCACAGGAAACCTATAACAGGAAACAAGTAATTACGCAAATACTAGCCAGTATTCTGGTCATCTATGTCAATTTTCAATATTAGTATTTTTATTCAGAGTCTATCTACACAGACATAACCAGGGTCAGAAGAAAGACAATTTGCTTTGTGCAAATCTTTGATATAATCTTTCCATGATGAAAAGTTCTTCAGGCGTTGCCCCTGTGCACTGAAACACAACTTGCCTTAGAATTTGAAGGACAAAAGGAAGAACAGAAAACAAAATCCCTTTTCTACCACTCTGAGAAAAGCTTTGGGCCATGAAGAAGATGCTCTACAATTCCTAATATTATGGTTACTTCTGTAACCACAGTTTGCATTTTAAACCTAAACTTTGGTTGTTATGTCAAAGACAGAAATATTTATTCCATAATAACCATGTGATATATTTTAATCCCAGGATGTAATGCATAGACATAAAAATTAAAATGGAGTTTAACTGTTTCATCCACTGTGATCTCCATTATTCTGTACAGAAATGAACCTCAACACATCTAGTGCAGGGAAAGGACATGGTCAATGTGAATTAAAAAAAAACAAAAAGTCCTAACCACTTATTTCCTGTAAATCCTACCAAATACCAAACCCAAAGCCAACAAATATTTTGGCCATGGAAGCCTTTAAAAGTACTTTCCTAGTGATTAAGAAAAGGAGGTATTTTACTAATACTCTAGACGATATACTGAGTGATGCTACTTTGCACTGCTGAAGTGTTTTCCAGGGCTCAGCTTGTACATCATAACCAGATAAGGAGCTTGCAGGAAGTAAATCTGAAGTAAATCTTAGTCCTACTGACCCAGCTTACGTGATGACACAAGCAAATAAACAAGAACGTCTGCTATTTCTTTTTTTGAGATGTAAGAATATGTGCAGTTCTAGTATATATATTAAGTATAAATATGTGTATATATATGTGTATAGAAATACAGTTCTAGTATATATAGTAAGTATACATACAATTCAACACACCTAACTCTTGACTTGAAATCCAGGTGATTTTATATGTAGTTTCTTGCTCCACTGAAAGAAGTTGAATTAAAAAAGAGAAGTTAAAAAATACTTAATTGCACAAAGATCTGAGACAAATCCCAACAGCAACAACAACCAAACAGCATTTCACATGAAGTCCCTTGGCCTGCAATAGGAGAAGAGGGCTTGTTTCTGATTACTATCATAAAACATATATGGCAGCACCTATTTTTAAAAGAACGCTTTCATGTGGAGGAACTGGAAGTTATTTTGAAGTCATGAAATCCTAGTTAAAATTTTAATGAAAAGAGTGAATTGTTATTCAAACTTCATAATTTCACAAATAGACTCTTGCAATATATTTACTAAGTATAAAAGCATTGCCTTTTATCTCAACATTGAATATACATATAAAAATGATCCATTAATAGTGTTGTATGTATAGCACGTAACAAAGTAAGTGCTTTAAGTAAAATTTTCACATGCTTTTTCATGTCACATGTGTGCTACATATACTGTAATACCTGTTTTTAACAAAATGCATCTTGTAAGGAAAGCAACAGTGAAGGAGTGTTGTTAAAAAGCCATGCATCCCTACAGCTGGGATGGAAACACACTTTGTAAACTAGCTGGAGAAGGTTCAGCAACCAAGGCACAAAACAGAGGAACCACATGAGGCCCAAGGGACAGTTTCAGGGGACTCAGCACCCACTCACTGGGAAGGCAGCAGGAAGGATGAGCAGCAACCACCCCAACGGTTGAATGCCTCCTCCAGCACTGCTTTGTAAGAAAACAGGCAGAGAGTACATAGGCAGTGGGGAAGTGGCGGCCAGCTTTCTGTCACCTTCTGCCACTCCTTGTGGCAGCAGGGGATGTGACAGGTCAGGGAGCCTTCTACCCTGCCAAGGGGAGATGAAGCACCTGGGTTTGTGATCGCTCAGAAACATATTGCTCAGTCAGGGCCGGCAGCAAAAGTGGCTTTCTGTGTGGCTGCGCCCAGCAGCCACCACTGGCTGCCTTTCTAGGGCAGCCCCAAGGAAAACAATCCCAGCAGTTGCTGCCCTGGCACCGTACAGAAGAGGGACACTTGTACATGGAGGAAGGAAAGCATCAATACCCTTGTGAGAGAAAGGAGGCCATGGGTGCAAGCAGCATTTTAGCAGAGGATTTAACACTACAGAAAGAAAGAATGTCCAAGTCATCTCAGGTGTCGCACAGTAGACTCTGAATTTCAGATGTAAAGCGTTTTGTCTCCAGGATTATTCACAAACTCATTGGTAGGCTAGAGCTTCAGAAAAGAAAAACAAGAAAGCACAGGCAGTAATCTTTCATTAGATACTCTGGGGGGAAAAAATAAATAAAAACTGAATTAAAATCATTTTTCTCACGTTTCCCAACAATCAGGAAGTGATGCATGCAAACATACACCTATGGAAGGGATGAATTTTAAATAGTAGAATATGCACTTATGTGAGAAGTCTGTAGCCATAGGTTTTGCCAGAGTTTCCTGGATTTTTCTTGTTTTATCAACTTGTTGAATTCTTACTTACTTACTTACACAAATAAACATACATAGATGGCAAGCCATAAAAATAATATTAGCTCAGACCAAGGGTCCATACAGGCAAGCACCTTTATCACCAACAGTGGGAAAAGCAAGAACTGAGCACATATATATGAGCATGTGCAAGTAAGAACAAGAGAACATTTATTTTTAGCTTTTGTAGGAAAAGCTGAAGCAGTCTCAGCTGCAAGAATTTGCAACACTAATTCATATCTTTCTCATGTCTGGAAGAACCTAAGGACTCCTTAAACTGAATAAGAGAATTGAATGAAAACATTACCCTTAGTATACAAACATTTCATTAGCTTTTAGCTTGTTTGTAACCACAACTATTTCATTAAATAATCTTTATGGGACAACCAAGTATCTGGTCCATTACATCAGATATAAGTAGCAATTTCTCTTATTTATGTTAAATCATCTTTGTTTTGATACCACAGATTAATCAATACTGTATGTATCATAATATATTGCTTACTGTGAGAATTGATATATAGGTATATGTAACTCTTTTGTCAATTTACTTTCAAAACTAAGTATGTTTAGTTAAAAAAAATAGCTTTCTGGCATTGCCAACTTGTTTGTAGCAGGACAAATATCCATCAGTGGTTATTTTCCTGTTTATAGCCTGAAGTCCTGTTTGTAAAAAGAAAAAAAACCAAAACCCCGCAAAAAAACCCAAACACCCTTAACAAAAATGCACAAAGCCTTACTTTATTTCAGATCTTGTGTAACTTTGTATATTTTGAGATATAATACATGTCTATTATTTGATAATCATAGGTGAATTTGATTTAGTATCCTCAAAGCTTTTTGGTAATCTCCACTAAACCAGGAGCAGGCTTTTGTAAGGCATCAATAGAGCTTATATACTCTGCCTACAAAAACTGCATTTCCAAGTGCCAGGCAAACACTGCCCAGTTTGCTAACTCAACACAGCTTGTATTTTCATTTACATATGCAGTGAAACAGGCCTTAGCTAGGGGTTTTTTTTTGTGATTTTCTCTTCACTTTTGCCAGAAAGTGATGCTATAATTTTTATTCTGTTACCTTCACCTCCCCACTGTTCACCTTCTTGCTATCATCTCCAGCAACTGTCCCCTCTCCACAGGCAGATCAAACTTCCATGTTTTTCTTACAAAACCTGAATCATAAGTTTCCTGAAAACAACAGTTCTTTAACAGTTCTAAAAGTCATTTGGACACAGGACCACCTTCCTATAGTGATCACAAGTATATGTACCTGTTTTATTTGGTTAGTTAAGTTTTTGGGAATGTTCACAAAGAATACCATGGAACAGGTTCCAGGGGGGAAAAATATGGATATAAATATAAAATCCTGAGATAGGCATGGGGAAAAAAGATAGGACATTTTGAAGCTTCCCTTCTGTAGAAGGGGAGACAGCTGTTTGGACAGGAATCAACAAAACACTGCTGCTAGGTCCTGGCCACTGGATGTATGTTGGTCTGCTTTAGCTGTCATGAAGCATTTTGAAAATGAACTAACAAACCACTAAAACTTCCAGTGAGGTAAACAATTATCATCCTTCTTTCACAGATGAGTAAATAAACATAGTAAATAAATAGCTGGTCTGAAGTCACAGAGAGAATTCAATAATTCCAGAAACAGAATACCAGTCTCCATGTTTATATTTTCACTTTTAAGAGCTTCTATCCCACTCTGCTATTTGGTTCACACTACACAGTCTGTTAGTGCTTCCAGCTAGCACACTTAGCTCAGATTCACAGAAAAACCTCACAAGGGAACGGAATAATGTATATATTGTACAGTATAATACAGCATAAAGATCCCTGAGCTGGATCCAGAAAAAGCACCAGGACAAGCACACCAGCACAAAGTAATTTATTAGTAGAGTAGAAGGAGACTTAAAAAATTGTTACTGCAGACATCAGCTTTTAGGCCACAACATCAGCCATCTCATTTGCAACACAAGCATCTTCCCACTATGCTCTACTACCTGCTACAGGCAATAAGTAACTTACTTCATTAGGAGTTTGACATCTAGCTCTATATAACAAAATACCAGCCCAAATTGTTTAAACTACAGCAGTACATCACCTGGTAGATGAGCTTTCATGCTGCTTAATTATATCAAATGAACTGGAAGCTTAGCACAGACTTCAGACTGAATACTGATTAATCTTGAAAAGAGAAGAACCATGAGGAACATGGAAAAGCCAGTACCTGAGCTGCTGTAACAAGGTGCTGGGTTTACAATCTGGACTACTATGTAGGAACTGAAACCTTAGAGTTACTTCTATATAGATAAACCAGAAAGCTTCATCTTCTGAGTTATTAAAGAAGAGCAACACTAAAGAAGGTAGCATAAAAATGACACATTTGAGGAAGAGTACAAGTCTTAGCAGCAAATCAAGCAGAAAGAAAAACAGTCTGGTTACTTGAATTATTTATCAGTAAAATATGACCAGTCAAAAAAGCTTGATGGAACCACAAGAGGCTGCTTGATAAGGATGGCTACACACTATCGTGTGTGGCATATAGAAATTGAAATGAAGGTACATCATCTTTAAAAACTGTGAGACACTTCAGGGCACTGCAATTAAGAATGGGGAGAAGTTAAAATTTTTAATTCACAGGGAGACAGAAAGTTAACTTATTTCTTACTTTATTTGTGTAATGCGGAATTAAGAGAGATCACAATTGTACTTACATTACACATTCCATGTTTCTCTTATAATGAAGTTTTGAAATGAAAACTCATAACATATAAAAGCAGGAACGTATAAATTCTATATGCAACAATGTAATGTTGAACTGGTTTTTAAATTTGAACTGGTTTAGAGTAAGACGATTTCCAAGAGATTTCCTTAAACTTTGCATGTTTCCAAGAAGTGTCTTGTGTTTCTTGCTTCATTTCTCTACTAGAAAAATGTTTAGAAATTTAAGAATGGCATAGCACCTTGATCCGTTTATAGGTATCTGTGTGAAAGTCTGTATACAGTTCATTTATACAAAATGGTTTTGTTTTTTTTTTTTAACATTGAACTGACAGTTCAAAGCAATAAAGTTTTGAATTGCCTTTTTTTTTTTTTAATAAACTTTGTTCTGCAATGGACATAATTTCCAAGAATCCAGATGTGGTCTATAGACATACCAGGGGAAGAAGGGAAGATACTGATGTCCCTCTTAGGAGGTTGTTACACCGCCTTTGCAAAATTGCACTAGTTCACTGAATTGAGTTTAGGTGTTCAATCAGAGAGCTTGGCATATAGGAACAAGTTAGCAAATGTGACACCCATCTACAGGAAGGGACAGAAGGAGATATACCTGGAGATATTTAAGAGATCTGTAGATGTGCTGCTTAGGGATATGATTTTGTGGTGACCTGGCAGTGCTGAGTTACTGGTTGAACTTGATGATCTTAAAAGTTTCTCCCAAGCAAAATGATTCTATGATTCTAGGAATAGTTGTCAGGGTCAGGGCAAAGAAATTGTAAAGAAACATAGAATCATAGAATGGTGGGGGTTGGAAGGGACCTCTAGAGATCATCAGGTCCAACCCCCTTGCCAGATCAGGGTCACCTAGGTCAGGCCACACAGGAACAGATCCAGGTGGGTTTTGAAAGTCTCTAGAGAAGGAGAATCCACAACCTCTCTGGGAAGATTGTTCCGGTGCTCCATCATCCTCATAGTAAAGAAGTTTTTCCTCATATTGAGGTGGAACTTCCTGAGTTCCAGTTTGTGACCATTGCCTCTTGTCCCAACACAGGGCACAACTGAAAAGAGACTGGCCCCTTCTACTTGACACCCACCCTTCAGATATTTGTAAACATTCATAAGATCCCCTCTCAGCCTTCTCCAGGCTAAAGAGGTTCAGGTCTCTCAGCCTTTCATCATAAAACAGATGTTCTAGTCCCTTAATCATCCTCGTAGTTCTCTGTTGGACTCTTTCTAGTATTTCCCCGTCCCTCTTGAACTGGGGAGACCAGAACTGAACACAGTACACCAGAAGTCATCTCACTAGGGCAGGAGTAGAGGGGGAGGAGAACCTCCCTCGACCTGCTGGACACACTCTTCTTTATGCACTCCAGGATACCATTGGCCTTCCTGGCCACAAGGGCACATTGCTGTCCCATGGGTGACTTACTGTTCACAAGGACTCCCAGGTCCTTCTCTGTCGATCCACTTTCCAGCAGGTCAACCCCTAACCTGTACTGGTTCATGGTGTTATTCCTCCCCATGTGCAGGACTCCACACTTATCCTTGTTGAACTTCATTAGGTTTTCCTTTGCCCAGATCTCCAGTCTGTCCAGACCTCACAGAATGACAGCACAGACTTCCAGTGTATCAGCCACTCCTCCCAGTTTTGTATCACCAGAAGACTTGCTGAGGCTACACTCTATCCCTTCATCCAGGTCATTGATGAAGATGTTGAATAAGACTTGACCCAGTACTGACCCCTGGGGAACACCACTAGCTACAGGCCTCCAACTGGACTGCACTGCTGATCAGAACACTCCGAGATCTATTGTTCAGCCAGTTCTCAATCCATTTCACCGTACCCTCTTCTAACCCACACTTCCTGAGCTTACCCACAAGGATGTTATGGGAGACAGTGTCAAAAGCCTTGTTGAAGTCAAGGTAGACAACATCCATCGCTCTCCCTGAATCTAGGCATTCGGTCGCACCATCAGACATAATCAGAATGGTTAAAGCAAAGGCTTAAAACCCCCCAAAGCATACTGATACGCAGGAATGAAATATTCACAGAAGTTAACCGTATAGACACTCTCTCAAACATTATCTCACTTTAGTGATCCACTGCACACCTAATAAATATAATGGTATTGCTGTATATTTAAGCAATATTGCTCTAAGAATTTGAATACATTGCTTTTCATATTTAACTACATCTGTGCATGGTCTGAGGTTGCATTTTTATTCAGGTGCTTACTCTATAACATATTGCAAGATCTTGAAAAGATTTTCAGTAGACAACCACTGAAATGTCTGGTAACCTGGTAACATTAATATACATACTAAAAAAAAAAAAAAAAAAAAAAAAAGAAAAAGAGGAATAAAAAAAGCACTTAGTATGTTTTCTACTATAAAAATTAAAAGTTAGAACACATACATGTTTAGGAGTAAGTTTTCCAGATGACAGTTTAAAGAGTTTGCCAAACATAGTTAAGGAGCACTGATAAATTAACATGAAAATTACTGTATATGACACAGTATGTTTTCCATTTAGTGGACTAACAGACAGCTTTAGCCTATTAGTGTTCTCGGTGCTATATATACATCAAATCACCATTAAAAATACAACTTCTGTAATTTTAACTTCAACTCCCAGATAAACAAGACTCCTTTAACTTGACAGCTACAAGCATTCATGAGAAAGTAAGTCTTCTAAGCAGTCATGTAACAGAAGCCATATGCAGAGACACATACCAGCAGCAGATAAAAATCTTAGTACACTGAACTCAATTTCCCCAAGATACAATTCTGTTCCACTTTCCAACATAGAA
The DNA here is from genome assembly GCA_033439905.1 of Ceryle rudis. Lineage (NCBI taxonomy): Eukaryota > Metazoa > Chordata > Aves > Coraciiformes > Cerylidae > Ceryle > Ceryle rudis. Next base: position 9,713 of record JAAGNO010007509.1, read on the forward strand.
GAACCGCTATTCATAGGAGCATGTTTCTTACATGGTAAAATCCGGTGTGTGACTTAGCTTGATCCCAGGTGTAGTCACAAAGGAACACTTAGGAAACTCCAGTGAGGCTGTACATACTAGCTAGGAAAAAGATAATTACAGAAGAACCTGGAGGGATAAGGATGTTGTGTTTGAAAACATCAATCCCTCATCACAAATGTGTAAAGTTCATAAGAATCAAAACATAAAAATCCATTACAGTCTGTGGCTTATGTCATTACAATGCATACTTTTCTTTGGGTTTTGGTCACTGTGTTCCTCTCTTAGTGCTGGTTTTCACAATATTGTTATACTGAATTTAAGACTTTAAAGACATAAGTGTTTGAAGCATTAAACATATTCTGTCAAACACTTCAAAAGACAGCTCCAAAGAGTGAAGAAATGTATCATCAGAGAAAGCAATCAGCTCTTTGCTGAATTCAGCTCCTGTAAGTCTTCAAAGAAAGAGCAGTCTCTGAAGACAGAGGATGGAGAAGCAATTTTTAGCATGCCATTAATAAAAAAAAAGTTCAAAACAAAAGCACAAGCAAATTGGGTTGCCTCTTTGAAAACAATACGTTGCATGCCGTAGTATTTCTTCAATATAATTTTGATTTGGCTAGAACATTACTTTGAGTTTTCTTTAGCAGACCTTCTTGCAAATGTGGGAATTTCTAAAGCACAGACTTCAGTTATGAGTCATTACTATTGTTTCCTTTAAAGTTTCTCACCAGCTCATCCTGCATCACTTCCCTTGTTCTCATGAATGAACCAAAGGTAATGGAAACATATCCATCGGTAAGAAAGACTGAGAAGACTATTGTGACAGATTTTCAAATTCCCTGTCAACAAAAGGTTAGCATTTCATTCTAGTTGCTAACTTTTGGGGTTATAGCTAGGAATTAAGAAATTTGTTTCCTTGTTTAATACAAACTTATTTAAACTTTGCAGCCATGTGACTTCTTAACAGCAAAAAAAAAATGCACTCATCTTGTGCAACATTGTTTTATGATCCATTACAGTAAAAAGGAAAGGGAATATGATTTTAATCTTAAAATAATATGCCATTTATGTAAAGTCAATGCATCATCAAGGCTTCATTTCCCCATAGCATCTCTGTATTTCAGCGCAAGGGAAAAAAACCCAGTCCTTACATACCGTGAAATCTTACCTCCCTTCAAGATTAATGGGCACTAGTCTGTACATACATCAAGAGGTCACTCGACCCCATCTGTTGTGCAATAACCAGGCACACTGGGATAAGCGAAGGAGACTGAAAAGCTTAGTTTCCCCTCTATAATTCACTGCATGCAATGTTTGTGTTGTGGGCCCTTTGTGCATTATGCCTGTGGAACTCCCTTTGATACTGGTGGAATTTCTGAGCACGACCTGAGTGCAGTGCCATCACATCAGGTTCTGTCATGTGCTCTTTTCCTGCAGCAAGTTCCCTCAGTTAGTGGGACCCTCTTAATATTGGGTCTGGAGGTTAAAAAACAAACAAAACTCCACCAAACAGAAAAAACAAAAACAAAAACAAAAACAACAAAAAACCAATAAAAATAAGGGGAATGGTCTGGTTTTACTAAATATGTGTTAGTTTTAACAGGCTGCAGCCTAGACACAGTGTTACTCAGACAGACAAGCAGATGCCAAGATGTTTCAAGTTGTCCTTTCATGAAAGAGCACTATGACACAAACTCTGACTTGACATATACCTAATGCAATTTCTATTCCATTCTGACTACTGATGGGCCTCAAACACAACTGACCACAAACATTGCTGACACTTCTCTCCTTTCATGATTATAAATAACAGCCTTGTGACAAGATTATCTCTCCTCTCATCTGCTGCACTTTTATCCATGAAAACTGTATCAAAAAGCTGCTCTTGAAGTTAAATTCTTGTTTGTATAGTTAAGACAAAACTTCCGCTGCTGTCTGACGTTGCCATCTAGTGTTATACTGCAAAGGTGTTTTCTGATGATAAACCATTCACTTTTTTCACTACTGAAATCTAGCTCTGTGTATTAGTTTAGGGATCATAAAAGCTTATTAGAACTATTAATGTAGTTTAATAAGAAAGGAAATTTTACTATTTGATTGATTTTAGAATATTACTCTGTGTTTACATTTCTGTTATTAGCTCTTTAGAAGCCTGCTTGGTACCTTTTAATACTGCTAATGGGAAAGACCTTTATATTAGTAGGAAGTGGAAGTTAGCGTTTTCTCCTTTGGAAAGAAATCACACAGGACTACTTACACAGGTGCAGACCTTGCTGTTAGTGCTCTGAACAGCCATATGCAGTTTTACTTGCTTTACATTTAAAACTGAACCTTGCATGCCTTACATGCCATCACTTTAACCAATACCAGGTACTTTCAAAACCAGTACCTTAACCAATACCAGGTACTTTCAAAACTATAAACATAAGACCCGAGAGCCTAAGTGGAAAACCCAGACTTAAGCAAAAAAACAAAAAAGAATGGGCTTGTGCTGAGGATCAGCACCATACACCCACTGCTCAGTTATAGCCTTCTCTGTGTGGAAGTTAGTCCCAGAAGGTCAGGTGAGCCCACCTCACTGAAACACTGCAAATCCCATGCAACAGGACAGTGGCAGAAGCTGCTCCAGCACCACTTTGCTAAAGAAGTAAAAGCTCCAGGGAGTCACAGTCAAACCCCAGCCTAACAGTAACCTCCCTTCAGTTTTACAAGCCCCATGGTGTGCACTCCAGCCTTCCCAGCGCTGGGGAGATTTCACTTCACTGCCTCCGGTCACTCTTAAAACAGGTTTGTAGCTAATTATCCCACAGACAGAGGACATTTCCAAAGGGCCTGACATAGTTTACACAAATTAATTGATTGACAGGGTTACTGTCACCTGTCTCTTAATATATTATTTGTTCCAAGCAGTCTTTGAAATGCCGCTACTTGCCAGAAATTATTTTGTGGGCATGCTGGCAGGGTGCAATGCCCAGTCCAGGTTGTCTTTAGGCTTTGGACCCAGCCATGGAAGGTGACCATTTGATTGAGATTTTTGCAGTTCAGAGGTGAATGAATGAGGTCCAATTGAAAGAAATGGCAACCTAACAGTGCTAGCCTTGCAAGAAAGTAACACTGAGCACTAGAAACTAAGTGCAGTGTTGAGCAGATACTAATAGATTCTCTGTGTATGACTAATGGAAAAGTTATGCTTTATTCATTCAGAGAAAACCTGTGTTTTATCAGTAATCTTTACTTCCCAATCACTTGGTGCTATAGAGGCATCAGCTCTTGATCCAGGGTGTAAGAGGTGGAGGCACTATGTAAGTTTTTCTTCCAAGTCTGCTACCTTTACACAAAGTCATCCTCTGTCATATCTTATCTGGGCCCTTTCAACATGTGGTACTTTCAACATGGTTCATTAAACTGTTGATCCCTATTTGTAGCAGTCTTTGTCTTTCTCTTTTGTTTTTGATTAAAAATACTTTCCTGGTGCTTGTGCATGAGGGAAAACCTCACAAGATTCTGCAATATGTAAAAAAAACCAAAACAAAAACAATAGATGTAGTCCTCCCTCTTTCTTTCACAGAGATACAGAATATAATATTTTTTTATGCTAGATATTTTGGACCTTTTTCTTTGTAGCAGCTAAGGTTTGGTAGGGAGAGCATAAAAATAGTGGTTGTTTCTAATAGAGTGGGAACTGCCAAGCCAGCAGTTCTCATTTCATGTTCAATCCTTTCTGTTGTTTTTAACCAAGACTGCTTTGAGACTCATGTTGCTGCAGCACTAGCAACTGACTTGTGTCTTGTCTCCTTGTGAAGCAGCTGTTCCCACTTAGTAGGGGGAGATGCTCAAAACACAGACGTTTACCTTAAAGAACGGGGTCAATGTGGTTATCTGTACAGAAATACCACCCCACTTCAAAGGACAGCTATTCCTGCTCCACTGCCCAAATACTAAGGAAAAATATTTTTATTTTGTTTCCTACAGGAAACATTTAACAGGCAGTTAATAAAGGCACTGAAAATTGCCTGTTAAAATATATTCACAACAGGAAAGCATCAGAAAGAAGATGATGTTTTCCAGTCTTGTCATTCTCTACAGCAAGACCTACCCATACAATTCAAAGTTGAAAAAATTTACTTATATTCACAATGAATTAGGTTGCAAAGTACTCGTGAGACAACCAACCATTGCTCCTATATATTTTGAAACTGTACCATAGTTTTGTCATATGCAATTTCTTCTTTGGTCCATGAAAGATCTGTAGAGAAGCCAAAAGTAATATCAGAGAGTTCTGACTCCGCCATGGACTTCTAAAGATTCTTTCATATGCAACAGATGACTGGTCAAATCCCAGGGATAACTAAACAGTACTATCTTGAATGTCACCAGACATTTAGTGTCTAGAGAAGACAAATGCAAGGATGCCACTTACACACAAGTGTATATAATTTTGACTCATTTTTATCATATTACATATGGTATTCGTAAATATGTCAAATATTCAAAAAGGTGTCACATTAAGATTAATCCCACCTCTGTTTAATACAAAACACCCTGAGAAGGCAGTCATTACAATAAAATCTCTGAAGTCTAATGGGTAACAAGCTGCACAATAGCATTATACACCTAAATTTTAAAACAAAGCTTCTTATATCCCACTGTGAAAATGGATACTTTTCAAGATCAGCTGTCTTGTAAAGTGAATGCCTGACATCTGCTGGTAATTACACAAACTGTATCTTGTTGAATCAAACTGTCTTTAGGTTTCAAAGTAAGGAAGATGCTTTAGCATATGCAAATTATTTAAATAAAAAGATTTAAATTATTATAATCATGATGTAATGAGGTTTCAAAACCAAACTGCATCCATATGGCTTTTACTTCTTAGATGCAAGACAGTGTCTTAGGATTTCCTACAGAATTTTCCTGTAGGAATGATCAAATCCAGTCCTCAGAAAAAGTTTTTCCCCAACATGATTTTTGTGCACATTATTTTTAATAAATTAGCAGAAGCATTTATAGTGCTATTGTACTTCACATTCCCTTAGGTTTAGATTGAACATTTCTGTAGAAAGGTATTTCTATATTATTCTGTAATATTTCAGTCATGCTACCAAGAAATAAAATTGCTAATTGAAACAACAGGACTGCAGGAATGCCCATTTAAATACTAACTTACAAAATTCCCATCTGTGAAAAAGGCTACAAAAAAATGTATTTTTTTTAATAAGACTTCTTAGGAGACAGCAAAGACATGGGAGAAAATAAGAGGCATTGCTCTAGAAAAAGCAGCAAAAGGGGACTTCCTCACCCCAAGACTGATAAATTGAAGGATTTCAGGTTTTCACACTTCCATGAGTTGCACGGTTCCTTTTCAAAAATGTGGGGACTTACTGGTATAAATAAGTAGGATTCAATTTTAGAGTATCTAAGCACCTCTGATCTTATGAAGCAACTGTGTAACATGATGTCTTGCTAAAACATAATTCAGAAACTCACTTTGTGCATGAAGGGGTCAGCATATCAGAATGAAAGTAAACCTGCTGGATCACAACCATAAAAAAAGAAAGAATATACATAGGAAAATGGGAAATTGTAAAATATTTTATGAAATCTTTAATATTGAAGTAGCAAATAAAGTGCTCTGTTTGACAAAGTTTAGGGGGAGAAAAAACCCCAAACCTCAAAACTTTCAAAGTTAACAACCAATCTTTACTGAAAACCTATATGGATATCAAATATCAGAATTCCTTCAGCCACAGAAACTGATCTTTCATTCCGAAGAAAAATAAATTTTTATTTTACAAGATTTTCTCTTGCCCTGTAGAATCACCATGAATCTAATGAAATGGAGAGGACAAAGAAAGTAAAAACTACTGCCTCCATCCATCTTTATTTTTTCATTTTTTCTTCTGTATCAACAAAAACCATAAAGCAGAATTAAAATCTGGTAGAACATCTGTTGATGTGAGTTCTGGCGGTGTGCAATGTAAAAAGCTATAGTTTGCTACAACACTGCCAAAAAGAGCACAGAAGAGTTACCTTGAATTTAATGACAAATGAGTATCAGTTTTCTGAAGTCAAACTATCTGTAATTCTCTTTGACAGAAGGAAAACAACCAAAACAAAACAAGAAAGAGAAGGGAAAAAAAAAAAAGACTAAAATAATTTTAAATCAGATCCAGCAAAAAACTTCACTTGTTGTCTCCAGGAAAAACAGTCATTTACACCTCCTATAGCTTCTCAGGAGGAAAAGTGTTAAATTGGTGTTGCACCCAGTAGATCTGGGCAGACACTGTTTCCCCAAACATGTAAGCAGCACTGAAAACAAATTGCTAAAACTCCCTGGTATTGACCTGTTCTTGAAGGATTACACTGAACTACAGATACACATACCATACATAGTTATTGGGTCTTTCTGAAAGGGTAACAGTTTGTTATGTAAAATACAAATGGAAGTTCCACATTATTTGTTTTCTTTAATATGAAAAAAAACCAGAAATTTTATAGCAATTAAACAATTCTTCCCCCAGATGGGATAGGAAGAGCATTAAAAAAAAAAAAAGAAATTACTAAGGAACTCATTACATTATTATTCTTATGCCAATTATCCAGGAAAAAAACCAGGCATGCTTTATCTGAGGACATTCACTGACTTTGATGAATATCGATGGATTCCTATATGGAATTATCTGCCTTTGAGGAGTGGCCTACTGTCCAGCTTCAGGAAGTCAACAGTTGCTTTTCAAATTTCTCATCAATAACTTATAAAAACAGGGGACGGGGAAAAATAGTGCTGACTATTCACCAAGTCAAAGACAACACCTATAAGCTTTTATGTCACAAAAAAAGTTTCATTATCTTTTTATAACAATATCGTTTGGGAAGATTTAAATATTTGCAGAGAGAAATCCCATCCATTTGGGGAAAATTAAAAATGTTAAATCTTCAAACCTTTTTTACCTTTAGAGACTTCAGACATAGTATAGCTTAACATTAATCTGGAATAGCATGGTAGGGAGTTGCTTTGACAGTGTCTCTACTTAATTGTTACGCTTTTTCAACAGTAAAAGAGAGAAGGTTGCTGGTTTATATAGCAAGGAAGTGCATTAAAAAACAGCTTGAAAAAAAACCCATTAAACTCACAGACATATATCCTATATCTGGGTGAAAGATGTCATTTGGAATTCTAAAACTAAGTGGCAGCACATTCTTGAAGCAGTACAGACTTCTGCTTTTAGGCTTCCAATCAAGCTAATGAGACACCCTTCAACTCCTTGCAAAATTAACTTCACACCCTGTCATACAGCTGTTTTCCAAATGCAGAATAAGAACAACTATAAACTTTATCACTAAGTTAATGGTCTAAATTTCTTTCTAGATATGAGGGGGTTTTTTTATTTTATTTTTTTCCCTTCCCCTGTGACAGAAAGATGGTAACTCTAGATGCCAAAGCAGCAAAGAACTATTGACTGCTTTGTGCTTTTTCCAAGACACAGCACTTGGAGCTTTTCAAAATTTTTATTTCATCCACCTTCTTAGATTTCTAGAAATTATAAGCAACACAGTTCTTAGACCCAAACCCAAGGGTAAAAATCTACAACTACAAGCACAAAATGTACATGAATTTTTGCCTGTACTGAACCACTGTTTTCAGAGACATATGCTAAATTGCATGCAACATATTCTCCAACCACCTCCAGCTTAAGAGCAGAAAGTTCCTTTTAAATATAGTTATTGGCAAAAAGCACCTGGACATCATTAGAAAGCAGTATTTGTAATACTTCCTATTTAGTCCAGGACTATTACAGTATCAAGTCATTCAGACAAAATCCACTTTCAGACCTGTACTTAAGCTTCTGCAGATAAAATTATTCTCCTGTCTTTACATTACATGAATTTATGTAATGGGATGCCTACAGGGAATGGGATGAAATTAAATACAATACAGAAAGCTTGCATTAACTGTGAAGAACATAAATATCAGATAACCCTACTGGTTGTTAAATCAACATCTTACCATTAAGAATCACAAAGACTATAAAAAGAGAATCATAGAATTATGTTGGAAAAGACATTTAAGATCATGGAGTTCAACCGTTAACGATAGCATTGTCAAGTTCACCACTAACCCATGTCCCTAAGTGCCGCATCGGCACAACTTTTAAATACATCCAGGGATAGTGACTTCACCATTTCCCCGGGCAGCCTGTTCCAGTGTTTGGAAGCCCTTTTCTGTAAAGAAAATTTTCCTAATGTCCAATCTAAACCTCCCCTGGAGCAACTTGAGGCCATTTCCTTCTGTCCTATAACTTGTTACTTGGTAGAAAAGACCAACCCCCACCTCTCTAGAACCTCCTTTCAGGCAACTGTAGAGAGCAATAGGGTTTCAGCCTCAGCCTCCTTTTTTCCAGGCTAAAGAACCCCAGTTCTCTCACCTACTCCTCATAAGGCTTGTTCTCTAGACCCTTCACCAGCTTCATTGCCCTTCTTCGGACACACTCCAGCACCTCAGTGTCCTTACAGTGCGGGGCCTAGAACTAAAACCAGTATTTGAGGTGTGGCCTCACCAGTGCTGAGTGCAGGGAGACAATCACTTCCCTAGTCTTGCTGGTCACTCTTTTCTGATACAGGCCAGGATGCTGTTGGTCTTGGCCACCTGGGCACACTGCTGGCTCTGTCCATCAACACCCCCAAAGTGCCTTTCTGCCAGGCAGCTTTCTGGCCACTCTTCCCCAAGCCTGTAGAGCTGCCTGGGGTTGTTGTGGCCCAAGCACAGGACCTGGCACTTGGACTTGTTGAACCTCATACCACTGGCCTCAGTACCCTGACCCAGCCTGTCCTGGTCCCTTGGCAGAGCCTCCCTACCTTCAGGCAGATTGACACACCCAGGCCTGGCCAGTGACCCCCACAGCACTGGTGGCTCCCAATGGGTCTCTCACTGCCCCAGCCTTGCCCCACTGTGGGAAAACTTGCCCTGGGCTGGCCAGGCTGGCTCTGGAGCAGCTTTCCCCAGCCAGAGTCCTCTTTAAGTCCTTCATTTAATCAGTTGTTCAAGGCATTAGTAACTGCATTTATGATAACAATTAATTGGATGCGGTGGTGGGAAATTCAAAGTAAACATTCAATTACAAGCACTTCACAAAACAACTTATTTTTGTTATATTATATTCTGCTTTAACATGTATACACAATTTGAAAAATCTAGATAGCAATAAACCCAATAATATTAGTGTTATCTGGCAATTAGCCCTTCATCTATTATGCACCCCTAGTTACCCCAAACCAAAAAAAAAAAAAAAAAGACTATTTTGGTTAGAGGTTTAGGTTTTCTCAGTGTCTAGAACTATTTCTACCACTCTATGCTCCTAAGACTGAATCTAGCAAATAACACTATCCCTAAACTGTATTACAAGGTCACATCCACTACGTATACCTGAAGATTTAATGTATCTGTTGCCTAAGTTCTGACAACTAAGCCACCAAAATTTTGGGACCCTACTTCAGTTTTGGGAACTGCTCTCTCACCAAACCCCTCTCCATCATTTATCAGCAAACCTGGTCAACTGGGGAGGCCCCTGATGACTGGAGACTTGCCAATGTGACACCCACCTACAAGAAGGGCAGGAAGGAGGATCTGGGGAACTACAGGCCTGTCAGCCTGACCTCAGTACCAGAAAAGATTATGAACAGTACAACTTGGGGGTGATCACATAGCAAGTGCAGGACAAAAGGGGGATCAAGCCCAGCCAACATGGGTTCATGAAGAGCAAGTCCTGTTTGACGAACCTCATCTATGATCAAATGACCCACCTAGCGGACAAGGGAAAAGCAGTGGATGTTGTCTACCTGGACTTCAGGAAGGCATTTGACACCATTTCCCACAGCGTTCTTCCGGAGAAGCTGGTGGATCATGGCTTGGGGAAGTCAACTCTTCACTAGGTTAGAAACTGGCTGGATGGTCGAGCCCAGAGAGTGGTGGTAAATGGAGTTAAATCCAGTTGGCAACCAGTCCCTCAGGGCTCAGTTTTGGGACCAGACTTGTTTAATATCTTTATCAATGACCTGGAGGAGGGGATCAAATGCACTCTCAGTAAATTCACAGATGACATGAAATTAAGGGGAGTGTCAATCTGCTTGAGGGTAGGAAGGCTCTACAGAGGGACTTGGACAGGCTGGAGTGATGGGCTGAGGTCAACTGAATGTGGTTTGACAAAGCCAAAGGCCAGGTCATGCACTTCGGTCACAACAACCCCAGGCAGGGCTATAGGCTGGGGGAAGAGTGTCCGGAAAGCTGCCTGGTGGACAGCCAGCTGAACAACAGTCAGCAGTGTGCTCAGGTGGGTACAGAAGGCCAACAGCATCCTGGCCTGTATCAGAAACGGTGTGACCAGCAGGAGTAGGGAGGTGATCATGCCCCTGTACGCAGCACTTGTGATACCACATCTTGAGTACTGCATGCAGTTTTGGGCACCACAGTACAAGAAGGACATTGAGGTGCTGGAGCGGGTCCAGAGAAGTCCAATGAAGCTGGTGAGGGGTCTGGAAAGCATGCCTGATGAGGAGAGGCTGAGGGAACTGGGTTGTTTAGTCTAGAGAAGAGGAGACTGAGAGGAGACATTATTGCTTTCTACAACTACCTAAAAGGAGGTTGTAGTGAGGCTGGTGTTGGTCTCTTCTCCCAAATTACTAATGATAAAATGAGAGGAAATGGCCTCAAATTGCATCAGGGAGGTTTAGATTAGATATTAGGAAGAAATTCTTTACTGAGAGTGATTAGGCACTGGAACAGACTGCCCAGGGAGGTGGTGGAGTCATCATCCCTCAAAGTGTTTAAAAACCAAGCAAATGTAGCACTTGAGGCTATGGTCTGGTGGATAGAGAGATGTTAGGATGAAGGTTGGACTCAATGATCCTAGAGGTCTTTTCTAACCATAATGATTCTATGATTCACTCTTTGTTACAGCCTGTAATTTTAACTTTTGAAACAGAGTTACGTGGAATATGAATTTACCACTTAGGGAATCAACTTATACACTGAGGTCAACCAGGATAGCTTTACTTACATTAATATAATTGCATAAACAACAAAATAAATCTTTCCCCCTTCAGCCCCTAGGCTGCTGCCTCATCATCGTGATGAGGAGGACAGTTAATGATATCCTTGGCCCCATGAGCTTTATTTTGAAGCAACAGCTTGTAAATCTGGATAATCTAACTATATTGATTCAGAGGTTTTTGTTTGTTTTCTCAACAGCTTGTACATAGAGGATATAGGATTTTATTATTAGACCATTGAGGTTTAGAAATCGTAAATGCAACTCTGTGGGAGTTTGGAGTAAACGGGGTGGGGGAAAAGGAGAGTGAGTATTCTGACTCTGTACAATAAAAGTGAATTAATAATTGCTAAGAACAACTATTAGTTGATAAACAAAATAACTTGCATAAAAGGAATTATCACTACTACATATTACTAAAGAAAAAAAGAAGTTTTAAGAATTAAATGCCTACTTTGTCTTTACTTGTGCCTCATCTCTTCAAGAAAGTGCAGATTCACAAAAACCAATCCCATGGAAGTGGTGGAGGGCACCAGAAAAAGATCCAGCAGCAGTTTGGCTCGTTGAAGCTAAGTGTTGAATTTTTTTGTGCTTAATAAAAATATACCTGATGTGACTACCATAATATGAGCATTTACAAGTATATGCCTTTTTGCTTGTCCATTTGCATAAACAGTTTAAAATATTTCAAAACCAGTTTTAAACTGGTTTTAGTTAAAAAAAAATAAATCTCCATTTTCTTCCAAAATATAGAAACTGAATAAACTTGAAAAAGATTTCTTAAATATCAAAGAGTTACAAATAATTATTTTCTGACATATATTTGGAGTAAGATTGCTCCTTCTACACCTGACTCTTCAATCTAAATAGCTTTCATTTTACAGAACTGTTCCTGCAAGACTTCTCTTGAAATAATCTTCATAAGCATAACATTTTCAACATTTGGAGTCCAAAAGTAATGGAGGAACTCTACTTGAATCTGTTAAGCAATATAATAGTTAGTTGTAATTCCATTGCTCAGAAGAAACTTACCAAGAAAAAACTAAGAATAAACAACTGATAACTTGAAGTAATTTATTTTCAGTATATATAGGGCCAATCTATAAATAAGACAATGTGCAGGGAAGCAGAACTTTTAAATATACAGATTGTAAAAAGTTATTTTCACTGCCTGCATAGGGCTTTCCATGTCATGCTGTGCTCTCCACAGTAAATGGAAACCCAGGCCGCTTTCAGTGGCCACTTTCACATTTCATTTTGCATTTTTCAGTCCTTAGGCAAGAACTCCTGTCTCCAGAACCTCAATAGCTACCTGAAAAGCATCAGAAGTGTTTTCAGTTCAAATTTCCTGCAGAAGGGTTTAAAGACTTTTCCCATTAAGTACATGAGTTGCTAGGGAATACACCTTTTGTAGACATCACTACATAAAATGTCATTATTGAGTTAGCAACACATCTAAGAGAATAATCAGCTGCCAGCAATAATACTATTTTTTATAAGATGTAAGGAAGTAAATGTCATTTATTTCCATAAAAAAAAAAAAGCCTCTTTTTTATAAATGGTTTGAGAATTGTAACAAAATACAGTAGTCATTTTACTTTTTGAAAGGCTTTAAAGAGATCAACTAAGGAATTTGCCTTCTTGCTCCATGAACCAAGACAAGAACAGAGAGCATCCTGTCCCACTCAGTAGCCAAGAAGCAAAGAGCAGGCTATTACAATACCATTGAAGTGCTCATCTATGCTTGCCTTTCCCTCAGGGTAAAGCTGAGTTCTTCTCGCTAAGAACCTGGAACATAAGCTCAGTGATGGTTTCTTCTTCATCCCTCTAAGGGGCTTACCTCGAACACCGTAATTTCTCTTCACTGGGAAAGGCTAGAATAGCTTCAAGGATTATGTTTGAAGCTACAATTTTAGTCTCTTAAAATTCTGCTGCTCTCTCCTGGAAAGAATATATCATTTTGGAGAAAAGATTTTCATTTATCAACAATATTTTTTGAGAGATGATCCTTGCCTTTATAGTTAACGCACCTTTTCACAGACAGCCTTTATATTCATTGGCAGAGCACTGCCAAAGGAACACAGGGAAGCAGCTGAATGCCAAGCCACAAGAAATGCTGTGGCAAACGTTTCAGGAATATGATTTATGAATAAACCAACTGCTTACTTGGCAATTAAAAAAAATATCAAAACTTTGCCCAATTATCTCGAAAAAAATAATCTGTTTTCCTTCTGTACAACATTATTAAACTTTCTATTTAAAGCAGTAAGTACATTTGATATCAAGCACAGAAAAAATAGGATGTATTTCAGTGTGCCAACTATACTAGTCTGTGGAAAATAGCACAAGTTCAGAGAACAGAAATTCATGTATATATGGTGGATACAAATGAAAAACTGTTCTAAAATATTCCTGTGAAAATAGTTTTTTAGTCTTCAAACTTAATAAACCCCGTGTTTGTAAAAAGAGAAAGAATTTTTTGGAAATTTTTGACATCCCTTTAATTAACACGCCAACATGAAGAAGGTACTAGTGACTTAGGGATAACTCACAATTAAAGATCTCTTTTTAAAGGCAAGTTGGCTTCCTCAAAATCTGGCAACTCTTAGGTGAACTCACAACAAAGCGGGAGACTGCTCCAATCTTTTGCATCTCTTCCTTTGAAAGGTTTGTCACACTGCAATTCTCATCTCTTTTTTTCCATCTCTTTCTGATTTGCAGTATTAAAAACCTCAGTTTTAATTGCAGACTATGTTTGCTCTTTTTGAAAGTCCCCAGCACATTGAAAACATTTGACATCTGGCAAAAAATTAGCTGCTACCATACTTTGTTTGGATATGTGTATTATTTGCAGAACTACGTCAGGAAGGTGACAGTGGCAAGCGCTCCTCCTGGATGCATGATGAGCAAAACCACTATTCAATCAGTGTAAACCATCATTAGCACCAAGAGGCAATCCCGATACCTTCTCTTCTTTCTGTCCTCCCAACTATGACAAGCATTTGCGGCTGTAGCTGACCGGACAGAAAGAGCAGGATGTGCAGCCACAGAGGTCACTGCTTCAGCAGAGATGCCGACTGAACTGCCATATCCTGCTTGCTACCTTTCATGGTTGATGCAAATCAGGAAGACTTACAGGTAGACTCATATTCAAGGTGGTAAATGTCTTAATTTCTTCATGCTTCCATCCTCTATTTCTTAAACACTTTCCCAGACTGTTTTGGAGAACATCTGTCCCATTCCTTGCCATCAAGGGGCCTCTCTAATATTAGTTGTCCAGGCCCACTCTGGAACAAGCATGTGCATTCTTCTTGCTGAGCAGATCCCAATAAAAAAAATCAAGTAGTTGCTGTGTAAACAGTTCTTTTTTACCTAAAGTTTTTACTTTTCTTACTGACTTATGCTTAATACACTTAATATTCTTCCAGTGAGCTACATTCTTAAGTATTTATTAGAATGTTATAATACAGAATTGCTTGTGGACTGTATCAATGGCATTCAAAACAAGATCTATAGGCTGATTGACAGATAATGAACTATCAGTTTTCAAAGTAGCTGTTCGCAGTCCTAAAGAGGACCAAGTTTACCTTATGGAGACATGCTAAGCATGCATTTAGCAGAATGCTATAAAACAGAATAGCCATTTCATAGAATCATAGAATGGTTGGAGTTGAAAGGGACCTTAAAGATCATGTAGTTCTAACCTATGTGCCATAGGCACAGACACCTCCCACTAGACCAGGCTGTGCAAGGGCCCATCCAACCTGATCTTAAACACATCCAGCGATGGAGTATCCACAGTTTCCCTGGGCAACCTCTTCAGTGTCTCACCACCCTCACAGTGAAGAGCTTCTTCCTAATTTCTAATCTAAATCTACCCTCTTCCAACTTGAGGCCATTACTCCTTGTCCTGTCACTACAAGCCTTTGCAAGAAGTCCCTCACCAGCTTTCTTGTAGGCCCCCTTCACCGGAAAGCCACAATAAGGTCTTTCCAGAGCTCTCTCTTCTCCAGGCTGAACAACCTCAACTTGCTCAGACTGTCCTTGCAGGAGAGGTGTTATTAAATATTTAGTTACTTACGAAATAATTTCCTTCAGGCAGGGAGGAAACTTCACAGAAACTGACTCCAGAAGGTGTATTTGAGTTCTACAGATTAAACAACTATACCAGTACCTCAAAAAATCACTGTAAGACTATCTTCTGGTTTAGAAACGTTTATTTAAAAGAAAAGGGGATCTATACCCATATGGCCAGGATAGGGAAAAAAAATTAAATAAAAACTCCTCAGTTTCCCCCCCCCCCAAACCGTTATTATGCAATTGATCTTTCCCTTATGTTTCAACTTTCATCTTCTATTAAAAAACAACCAAACAAAAAAAAAAAAAACAAAACACAAAACCAACCTGAACTTTCTCTTCCTTTCCCTATGCTATTAGACCTGAGGAAATTAAGTACCTTTCACTGAAGGATTGCATGGCATGAGAAGAAACCGTGATAAAACTTATTCACAATATACAAGTATAAAAATATCTTGCTTATGATTCAGCATTATAATTTAATAACTTTTTGTTGTTTCATAGGTATCTGGGAAAGGTACAGATACATGTCCTGATCCCGTTACGAGAGGTAGAATGCCAGCATTGGGCACAACATTCCAGGAGAGGGTCAAAGTGATGTTCCTGTTCCCCCTGCAAAAGCAACACAGACTATTAACACAAATACTCAAATTAACCAATTTAATTAATAATTCCTAATAGTAAATAAATTAGAATACAAATTGGTTTTCTGATCCAGAAACAATTGACTTTTATGTAGTTACTTTATGAAGTATTACCTATTTTCCAGATAAGACTTTGGTATTTTTCACTGTTAACTAACTCCTTTGGAGTTGAGTGCATCACAGAACCAATTTTACAGGCAAGAATACTGGAAGCAGAAACCCAGAAGCTTATTGCTCATTTTGGACTATTTTGTATACCAAAGTCGTCATCTAACAATCAAACCACAAAGATGCAATGGACTGACAGAATATAGGTACCTTACCATTGCAATGAAATATAAATGCATATAAAATTCAAAGTATGCAAGTAAATCAAGACACCATGAATAATAATAATATAAACAGGATTTACTTACTTGAGACCATTTCCATCATCAAAGAAAAAGTATTTTGACTTCATGTCTTTTAAGAACAGCCTAGGGTTATCTCCTCTCAACATGATTTTGTCCCAAAGGACCACTTGGTTTAGGGCCTAAAAATACAATTGTAATTAAGTCAGCAAGGTACCTTACAAGATCATATTCAGTCAGTGGAATTTCATAGCATTGTTCATCTAAAAACCTTGAAGTTGAAGTACATGCTTGCAGTTCACTGACTTAAAAAAACAATACAGGGAGGAAAACTAGTACTACTACACACTGAATCGTGGCACAGAATAAATGGCAATAAAGAACAGTTCAATAAAAGAAAAGCAAGCCATTAAAAAGTCAGAAGCTTTTGAAGACTTACAAAATATGATGGGTTTTCATTTTGAAATGCAAAGTTAAATTACTTTAAAAGCAATATTTAGGCTTCTTTTCAAATAAAGGACTTAAATTGAGCTATAAGGACGCTGCCTAGGCATTTAATATTTTTCCAACTTTAATGGAAAATAATCTCGACTTGCAAGCGTAACCTATGGTACCACTGCATTCTAGTTTAAACTATTGTGGTCACCCTAGGGCCAGACTCTTTTCAGTGAAACCCAGTGACAGGACAAGAGGCACAAACTGGAACACAGGTAGTTCCACCCCAACATGAGGAAAAACTTTACTGTGAGGGTGACAGGGCCTTGGAACAGGCTGCCCAGGGAGGTTGTGGAGTCACCTTCTCTGGAGGTTTTCAAAACCTACCTGGATGTGTTCCTGTGTAACCTGCTCTAGGTGAACCTGCTTTGGCAGGGGGATTGGACGAGATAATCTCCAGAAGTCCCTCTGAACTCATACAATGGTGTGATTTCAAGGACATGGTGAAGGCTTTTTTTGTTTGTTTGGGGTTTTTTTGGTTTTTGGGTTTTTTTTTCATCTTGGTACACAAAACTATCTTCCTACTTTTTTCTTTTTTTTCCCCCCCAAAGTACCTTTATTATCTTATACATACTGGTGGATATTGTGTTTGTACTAAAAGAGTTTTTAGGGTTCTTTTTTAGGGTCTGGG
>JAAGNO010007510.1:0-32701 GCA_033439905.1 Ceryle rudis
ACTTAACACCCATCCTGGAGACTGTTAATATGAAAGGATCTTTTGAAGTTTCCTCAAAGAAAATTCCAGAGAATGTTTTATTGGCACACAGCTGTGAATAACCAGACTTCTCACCCCATTCCAATTTAACTATTAAAATTACCTTTTTAACTCGCATCTTTTGACTTCTGATTACAACATAGAAAGATTTATTTTTATATATAGTTTAAAAATATTTATTTCCTCTGTATTGCAGGTGTCAGTCCATCGTGAAGTGTGGAGTTTGTTCTGCTACGTCTGTAGCTGCTGGCCAGGTGAGACAGAAGACACACCTGAGATCTGGGAACATTCCTTGAGGTGAGAGGTCTCAAGGTGACAAAACTAGGGACAGGATTGGGAACCTTCAAACTGCTGTTAGACACCTCAGAACTCTAGGGGAGATCCTTTTGCACGCATTGGCTTGTATATGACATCACTGTACACATCTTTGTATGACGTTATTTGACAGTCACCAGGCTTGAAATCTAATTATGGCATCTACCCAGATTTGAGATGCAGAATAATTTGCCCATCAGTTTATTCTGTCTGGGGGTGAGGACTTCGCAGTCCATAGAAACGTAGAAATGTCTGGGTTGGAAGGGATCCATGAATTTCTTTTCTGTGGAGTTTAACTTTTAGGAGCATGACCAATGTGATGAGGTCACCTTGCCGATGAAATGCCCTTCACTGAGCTCAGGAGGGGCGGGCGGAGGCTGCGCGTCCCGCGGCACTGCCCGCGCCCGCCGGCAGATGGTACCCGGGAGTTACGAATCAACCTCCTCCCCGGGGCCTGAGCCCTCCCCTCCTCCTCTACCAGCAGCACAGCACGCTTGATGTGAACCTTGTTCCTCAGCTCCCCTACCAGAATCGACGAGGGAAACTGCCCCAGTTTTTCGTGCCTTGCGTGCTCCATCCCAACGCCAGATTGGCTGGTAGGTCCCCCTTCCTTAGAGTAGAATAATAGACTAGAATCGAACCATAGAATGGTTTGGGTTGGAAGGGACCTTTCAAGGCCATCCAGTCCAACCCCTGCAGGGAGCAGGGACATCTGTAACTGGAGCAGGTTGCTCAGAGCCCTGGCCAACCTCACCTGGAATGGTGCTAGGGATGGGCCAGCGACCCTTTCTGGGCAACCCAGGACAGGGTCTCATCACCTTCAATGTAAACAATTTATTCCTTGCCTCTAGTATAAATCTCTCCTCTTTCAGTTTAATCATTACTCCTTGTCCTGTTGCAACAGGCCCTGCTAAAAAGATTGTCCCCATCTTTCTTTCAGACCCCGGTTAAGTACTGAAAGGCCACAATTGTGTCACAAAGGTGTGATATTATTTTACTGTCTTCAAAAGTAATGCTTCCTGCTAAATACATCATGCACCGGCCATTGTTTATTGCATCCTGCAAAAGCAATCATCTCTTGAACTCCCATCTCACTCTTGCAATGGCTGTAGCCATCACGAGCCAGGCACAGCCAAGCCCCAATGTGCTTGGTGCTGCTACCAAATGTAAAGGACAGGCCCAGGTCTCCAGTATGAACCTGGGCTGAACTCAGGACCTAGTTCCCCACAAACTGCATTTCTACATAAAAGTCCTAAAATACCTTTGGAGGTGCCCGTGCTTCTTTAAGAGGATGATAATGATGTACTACATTGCAAATCAACCAATTCCTTGCTGTCCTTGGGTGACCTTGCAAGAACTCTTGCAAAAGTTGCATCAGAAGACCACCTGTTTCCCAAACCAGCCTGCAGGTTTGTTTTTATCACATGTCCCTTTCCAGATCTTCCTCTGTGCAAATACTGGACCTGCTAGACATTGATTCCCACTTCAGCTCCCTGCCCCTAGGGCAGAAAGGATGAAGGCATTTCTCTGGGGATGCAGTAGGGGAGCAGCGGAGCAGTGCTGTGAACATACACCAGCCTTTCCCTGGTGGGTGAGTATTGCCTTCTGAGTTTTGTCCTGCTCTTTTACAGAATTTCTGCTTCTGCGGAGAACCCAATCTGGTGTCTGGACCAGTTATGCTCTAATTTTTCACTCACACAGAATGACTTTGTCTTTATGCCAGTGCAATAACATAGAATCAGGCAAATATACTGTTGAATGTACCAAAAAAAGATCATTGTGTAAGACAGGTGTAATGGATTGTGCTCAAAGAAAGAACTCTTACACTGCACTGGTTGTAATATCTTACCTAAAGGAACAGTATTTAAAAGGTCTTTCTGTTTAGATGTTTTATCCAGACCTATTTCAAACTCCTGCAACTATTCTCTGAGCAACCTGCTCTAGCTGCAGATCTCCCTGCTCACCGCAGGGAGGTTGCACTAGATGACCTTTAAAGGTCTCTTCCAACGCAAAACTTTCTATGTGATATTGGCATCATTAAGAGTCCTCTTGTTGTGAAGGCTCTGGAATTCATGGTCGTGTCTTCCAGCTACAGGGGCAACCATAAAAAAAATAGTTCCAGGTCTACCCTGTAAACACGACCACAGTGACCCAGAGCAGAGGGAACAGTGATGGGACGAGACTCGGAACAGAACATCAGTCTTTTACACCCAGATACATAAATAGCTTATTTTTAAAAGATAACTAAATCTTTCCCCAGAGATTTATAAACATTCTTCCATGTCTGGAAACACTGTGTTGTAACATAGCATACCATGGCCACCAGTGGAGCGGAGCATTTCAAAACAAACAAACAGCAAAGAAATGACGATGGGCACGAAAACATGAAAGCAAATTTTCTGGAAGATTTGTTGTTGTTGCTGCCCTTCTAAACTGAAACAGTCTGTAGATTTGTAAGGAAGGTTCAAAATATTGACAGTCTAAACTCCGTGGCTTTTGTTTCTAAGCTGCTCTACCTTCAGCCACAGTGCGATTTTTTGGATACTGTTTCTTTTCTCTCTGACAAAATCCTATCTGGTTAATTCTGTTCTAATAAGAAAGTCAAACTTAAGGAAGTTAGATGATTAGAGAGTGTCAGGAAAGCATGAATAATCTTGATAGGTAAACAGAGCCGTTGCTGTGGTAAAATAGAGGCACCCCCAATCCATCTAATATTCTCATTAGTATGAATTAACTTGAAATGAAATAGTAGGCTACAAAACTTTATCAAAACCGTAACACCGCATCCTCGCTGATCTCTCGGCGACACCCGAATGAAGGCTGATGCTAAAGCAAAGTTGGCTCCTTCACTCGTTCACATTTGCCATTTACCAGCCACTGCGTTTTGTCGCTGGAACGAGGGATGGGGGTCTCCTGCAGTGCTGTGCTCTAGGGGAGGCATCTTGCATGGGGTGCTGTAATCACAGGCAGATACAGTGCAGATGTTTAATACAGAAGGACCCAGCATCTGTATTGTTATCTGTAACTTGCTGTGCAGCACCCAAGCCATCCTTTGCAGGGGTTACCAGTTCTTTTCAGACTTTAAAGGTGTTAGTTACCAGTTATACTAATTGTCTTCATCTTCCCAGACCAAACGTTCCGATTTTAATGTCAAGTGTTAAGCAAAAACAGCAATACGTGGCCGTTCCTATTAGGCTCCTCCATTACAAAGCCTGCTTTTCTGACTTCTGATGTAACTCATCCTGACGTCGCCTTTTCCACTGAAAGATCAGTACTTTTTCCTTTACACCAGCTGTCATCACAAACACCCGTGGCCACTGGATTCCTCCACACACGCATTCACCTTTTGTGCGGTCTCCTTGTCGCGTACGTTTTCTCTGGCAAGGCTTGGTTTCCTGATGGTCAGCCAGGGAATATTTTCTGTCTTCAGGCTTGGAACCACTCGCTCAGAAAATCTGCTCGCTTGGGCTCAGATGAGTTCTCTGGTTTCTGCCTCTCAAGGTAGTGCTGGATAGGGGCTACAGGCCTCCTAGCTTTACATCTCCTGCAGCCTGAGCCTTTCTTCTGCAGTTCCCTGTTTTCCTCTGATGCCAAACTCCATCACCCGCAGCTTGCACTCTTCTTCCGCGGCTGACCTGAAATCCTCACGTCCTATGGCAAGTCATGGTATAGGCCTTACTATGCCAACTGTTTTCCTTTTGCCTTCTAATGTGTAAATCATCTGCCACTTTTCTTCTCCCTATCAATGAGGCAGCCACTTTATAAAATAGAAATTATTTCTTATGTTGAAGGAAAGCACAATTTAATAAGTGGGGACAGCCAGTGTTTCTCTAGTAGTTATAAAGGCACAGTAGAAATCTATTCTATTTATCATTTTGTTAAGAACTTTCGAGGAAAGGGAGTTGTGTCTTTTTAGTCTGCAGAAGAGAAGACTGAGGGGGGATCTGATCAATGCTTATAAATACATAAAGGGTGGGAGTCAGGAGGATGGGACCAGTCATGCCCAGTGTGACAGGACAAGAGGTAACGGACACAAACTTGAACATAGGAAGTTCCCTCTAAACATGAGGAGGAACTTCTTTACTTTGAGGGTGGCAGAGCCCTGGAACAGGCTGCCCAGAGAGGTGGTGGAGTCTCCATCTCTGGAGACATTCAAAACCCACCTGGACGTGTTCCTGCATGACTGTCTCTAGGTAAACCACCTTGGCAGGGGGGTGGACTAGCCGATCTCCAGAGATCCTTTCCAGCCCCTATCATTCTGTGACTCTGTAAAATAGGCTTCTGGACTTGAAGGCTCAAGAATTTTACCCCTCTGTAAGCTCTAATGTAGGGGAGCAGTCAATGAGATGCCCGTGCTGCCATGGGCACCAGGGGGTGGTACAACCGCCACTACTGCAGTGCTTTGTGAAATGAAAGGCTTGGAACCCTTGCTCTTGCAGTGTCTTCTAGCAGGTATTTGCACCCCTGAAGCCAAGTAAACACAAGACAACCCAAAAGCAGGAGAGCACCTGACTCTCACCCGTGGTCTGTGAGAAGCTGCTTGGGGCTGGAGAGCTTTGTGCCCAAGAGTAAGTGACTTTTAGATGGTTTAGCCCTTACCCTGGAACCTTCACCAGCAGACATGTGGTGGGAGATCAATCCTTTGATCTGTATGACATCTTCCAGTGCAAAAGTCACTCTGGATATAGTCTTACAATTTCCCAAATATTTTTAGAAGCCCAGTCTGTGACTCCCCTCCTAATACTTCTGAATATATCATGCTTGTAAATGGTGGCTTAGGGCTTATCCCTCCCTGGCATGGTAATATGGAATAAATAATTCATGCCAATATGTGATTAACAAATCTTTTCTTCCTGCAGTTTATTTTACACTCTGTGAATTTCACTTACTGCAAACAACTCTCTGGAGAATCTTCCTAGGGATAAATCCAACTGTCCAGAAAATTCCAGCTCATGTAACTGTTCTGCCATATTTGACCAGGTAAGGAAGTGAAATTGAGTGGAAAATAATTATTTCAATTCCAGTTCAGAATTTTTGAAATACAAATTTTAATTTTGTAATGCATTTTCCTACATCATCAGGAGTTAATTCTTAAATAAGTGTTCCAAAGTGCACAGGTCTATTTCATCTGCAAGTTTTCATGGAGAGCCAGAAAAATCTGTTTTATTTCTTGCCACATTCATAGTATGTAAATGTATAGTCCATTTGCTGTAGCATCCCTATGAGGGAAAGGTTCAGAACGGGAAATTACCCCAAGGCCCCAAATTAGGTTCTTTCTGAATCACATTTTTTTTTTTTTGAAAGCTCCTAAAATGTGTGGGAGAGAGTAATGGTCTGTCTTGAGATAATACAAATAATTTTCTTAGTCGTCGCAGCCTGAAATTAATTGGTCCTGAGCGAAGCTTTAAATAGGTGACATTAAAGAAGCCCATAGTTACCCGACAGGAATAACCCTACATTTTAATGTTGCATCATTGTCTTGTTTTATATCCCTGACCACGTGATATTGACTCTGGAACAGAAGGCAAGATGTTTTAATTACTTGTAAATAATTATGTAAATGCTTGTTTTAATTAATCACCCATTAGTACTCTGGGGAAAAAAAAAAAAAAAGAAAAAATGGAAACCAGATGAGATATTGCTGCTGAAGGATGAGTTGGAATTCTGTTTCGTTTCACAATCAGTGTTCATGAAATAGGCTTGATGAATATCGATTTACCCTGCTGAATAAATCTGCCTGAGGGAGGAGACATTTCCCAGAGAGGACAAATAAAATCTGTAATAATGAAAGGCCCATCAAGAGATTGCACAGCAATTTACGGAGGAGGGTTAAACTGCTTTTATTCACATTTGTGAATAAGGAAAGAGTAATGCAAAAGAGACACGTAAGTAAAGTTGCTGAAAAGACATTGGACATTTAAGGTCCTGAAGAACAGAGGGTATCTGCTGACTCCCACCATACCTCCTTGGCACGTAACTTGCAGGGTCACCTCGTAGGATTTCACACCAGAGGCAACCCCTGGGCACACACTGAAAACAATTACTCCCAGTGCCCTGCAAGATGGTGTGGAATTAATTCACAGTTCTAATTTTGCCTTCTTTAACCGGTTTATGGGCTTAGGCTGGCCCTTGAGCTGTCCCATGGTGCCACCTTCCCTTTCTGGGGTGCTGTTCCCCTGACACCCACCCTGCCTTGGCAGCTGCCTGGGGAGCCCCAGGGAAAGAGCTGCAGCAGAGAAACTGGAGGACACTGCAAAGACCACAGGAGCAATGCAAAAAACGGCTGTGGGCTTTTTCTGACCTTTTGCCCTTTACTTGATTGCCTGTTACTTTAAAGTGAATTTGCTTCTGTTTTTTTATTTTATTTAGTTTTTTCTTCTGCTACCCCCATGAGGCATTCTTTCCTATGAGTCATACACACCATAAAGAAATTACTGTTTGGCTCAAAGTTCTGCTCCCATGCCTGGAATCAACATTTTTTCAGTGAGAGATAGGAAATGAGCTGAATTTGTGTGTGATTCATTATTTACTATTTTGACCTGAGATGTGTTTTTACCACAAGCTTTAAAAGAAAATCATACAGCAAAATCCCTAAAACACAAGGCCAAAGCTACATGTGACTCAAGACACTGAACATGCTCTTTAATGGTTTCTTTACATCATATACAGTAATAATCCTTTATATCTTTTGACATTGATTTTACATTTTTTCAGGATTATTAATGTGATTAATTTTATTCCAGAATGGTATTGTGAGTTATTTATAATACTCTTCAAGATTATATTTTCTCATATGGCTAAGAAACGTGGTATTGTTTAGGCATTTGTATTCTTTTACACGTGTATGATACAACATAAATACGGCACTTTTTAAACACCTGTATAACCTGGATGTGAAAATCATACAGACATACATAAACAGAGCAGTTCTGGGCACTAAAGCCCATCTAAGCTCAGAAACCCAAATCTGGAATAAAACAGAATTCCAGATGCTAAAAGAGCAAATCAGACCAAAGCCTGGCAACCAAAATCCAATGCAAGAGCCAGAGGCAGAGCCCCAGAAGCCATTTGCATCAGGGAAAGACCCCAGCAAAAAGGTTAAAAATTGGAGGAACACACAGAGGTCTTCTCATTAGCAAGATTTTTAAGGGTATTTTAGCATTAACTCCAGGGGCGTTATAGCCGTTTCCAGTTGCTGGAGAATTCCAGCAGTGCTATCTGCCTGAGTGAGCTCCAAACCCTGAAGACAGCCCAGCTCAAGCCATCAAAATTCTCCTGGAAGCCAAGAAGGTGAAACCTAACCACTGCTGCCTATAGTAGGGATATTTGCCATGTAGCTGGAAAGGTCAGTCTTGGGCTCAAAGGCAATCACATTCTGCCCAGAGACAGGATTTCTTGAACCATGCAGCTGCTGAAAGTTTGCTAAACAGCAGAGTTTGACCATTTTTCTTCAATGCTCTCAGGCAGGGTATTGAAACATATTCTCTCTCCCTGCAGGCTTGCCTTTCAACATGTCAAACCATTTGTGGCTTTGAGGAGTTGACTCTCCTCCACCTCCATCACAGAGAGCACTGATGTGCTTCTCTGAACATGTTGGGATCTTGTCCCATGTACAACTGCTTATGGGTGGCAGCTCTGCTAAGCTTAGGGCCCCACCAGGGATCTGCAAATCAACAGCAGCCATGTAAATGCCATGAATCAGCTCTTCTCTTAAAGGAGTGGAAATAAAATCCGGACCAAGCTCTGAAAGCCTTGCTTGAACTCTTTGCAAGTCACATTCTAAAATTAGATTTAGACATTTAGGTCATTATAAAGCAGATGCCGCCACCAAATTTGTTTGGATGTTACTTACTGCGGCACTTTTGCCAGTAGAAACAAATTAGAAAATGCTGGCTAGCTCATCAAATCCTACTGATTTATTCATTTCAGACTAAAACGGTTGCAGAAAGTACTTAAGTAGTGCATCTCCATCCTTGGCAGAAATTTATGAGAAAGGCAATGATTTGAAGTTTTATTGGAGGAAATGGAACACATCTGGGATCCCTGAGTCTTTTTTATGGTGGCCATCACTTCAGGTGAGAGGGGAGGAGGAAGAGGAGATGACGAAATTAGTTTCCCAGAAAAGGCCACGATATACTATAAAAAAATATAAAAACTACAATATTGTTCAGAATGTTTTCTCCTGATTGAAGGGAACATTATCCATTTTGTTCTCCTGGGATAGCTTCTGGATTTGAAGATGGGTTTTACAGTGCAGCTGGTGTTTGTAATTTGACTAATATTCTTGCAACCATGTAAAATTGCATGGCAGCAAGGCTGCCTTTCTATGCTCCATGCAAGCAGGTGGAGGAAAGTAGAAGCTATCGATGATCTCTTCTCCTGTAAAAGCCACCCAATATATGCACAGTGTTGCCAACTTGAAATGTTCACTCAAGTCCCGTGATTTTTTTTCTTGGGAGGAAGAATGGATTTAAAACTCCACACCCTAGAAGCAGCTAAATCAATGTGTACCGCCCTAAAAGTATCTCAGATGTCAGAAAGCCAGAGTTAAACAAGCAGAGCCCCTAAACTATAATTAACAAACAACAACAACAACATTTGAAGTCATCCCACCGGTTTTGGAGTCTGATGAATGGGTCTGAATGGCAGCGTGTGCAACCAGCACACAAACAGCATCTAACATTTTCCTATTTCTGCTTGGCTGCCGCTACTTTAAACAATTACTTCAGAAAGGTTTGACGTCCAACTGGGCATATGCTGCGCTGCTTGTGGCGAGGAGACCAGGAGCCTGTTGACCATCATGGGACACGTCAGGGATGGTCTCTTAATTACCAGACACATTGAGGCTCTTCTAGCTACAGAGACTTCCTGAGGCTTCCCTCCCACTCTTCATCTGGCGTAGAGGTGAGGGGATCTCTGCTCCCCTTTCAAAGGGACTGTCCTCAGCTTGCTCTTCTCAAGTCGTCAGGGCTCTTTCACTAATTAAAAGCATGCCCATTTTTAGCCTTTTTCATCTTGAATGAGTGATTTCGGGAGGACGTAGCAGATCTTACAAACCATGAAACTACTCAAGCCCAGTGTAGGACCGCAGCAACTGGAGCTCTCACAAGCTCCTGCACAGGAAACAAGATCTCAATGGCATTTCTGTCTCATTTCTGTAGGAGCCTGGCCCCATTCCTCTTCCTTTTCAGAACAAGAACAATGTGTAGAACAGTATATATACTGCTACTGCGAGCTGGGGGTTTGTTCATTGTTAACACAGTGAAAAATACAGGTTTTTCACACAGTTTTCTTTGTAAAGCTGGCTACAGGCAAATGCTCTGCAAGCACAGGAAGCACATTACAAGGAAGAATGCTACTGGACTGGCAGAGTCGGGGCCACTGAACAATGAAATGACATGATTAAAACTTCCTATGCAATCTTAATTCAGGGCCCTCTGGCATAAGCATTAAAATAAAGCCTTATAATAAATAATTGAAGAACCATTTTTTTAATCACCTCCCTGTTTCAGAGAGGAAGAGCCTTCAAAAATAGAGTGTCTGCATATTCTGGTTTCTTCTTGTTTCCTACTACATCTTGTAATGTGCTGTTTAAACATTTTTTTGAAATCAAGACACTTAATGTCACCGTCAGGTTTACAGTGGTTCTCATCTCAGTCTTACCCCGGGAACATTGCAGATGCTTATTCATATTGTACTTTCATACCAATCTGAGGTGTGAAGATTCAATTCCTCTGCATTACTCCCTTGGGGAACAAGGACAGAGGGAAATGAACATCAGAAGTGTCCACCTTTGGTACTCAGCTGCTGCCTCCAACTTGGGGTTCTTCCAGGGGATTTAGATGTATGTGGCATTTTGTTTATTTGACATACAATGTGAGCTGAGCCTAGTTATGAGTTATTGACAGCTCTGGAGATCTGAATCAGAGGTCTCCAGAAAAAAAAAAGACATTAATAACTGGTGACTATGTGGGGAATTGATTAAGGCACCAAGCATTAGAAGCAAGCCAGCCTCTTTTCCTAAACAAGCCTGATTTGTGCCCAGGACAGGTCCATTCTCTGCAGGGAAATGGGCAGGTGTCATATGGGAAAACAAAAAAGTAGTGTCGTGGAACTGCTGTTCATTGGGCTGAGTTAGGCGAGGCTGATCTAAGGCCCTTTTAGGGTATTGACACTTTTTCATTATTTTAATCTGCCAGTGTGTATGACTTCCCTTATGTCTAGTTGCAATAACCACATGAGGAGAGGTGTTGCTATCCGAGGGGTCTGGGTCATCTTTATGCGTGCCATTTACCCACTGTCAGAGGTACAAGAGTGCACGTTCTGCCTTGAAAAGAGTAAATGTGGGAGAAGCTCATCAAAAGCACAGCTGTTATTTCGAATTTCATGCTGAGGAGACAGAATTGGATTTGTGTTTGGAGAGGAGACCAGGAGTAAAATTCAGTGGTATGGTTTGGAAGGGCTGGTTCAGAACAAAACAGAAAGAGGATCTGGGGCTTTTCCAGTGTCACTCTTGCTGTTTCAGAATTTTAAAAGGTCATAGAGAAAAATCCATTTGCTGGATACTCATCTGGGTTTCTGCCACAACTCACTGGATGAGCAAGCCCATGTAATGTAATTAATTTGTGCCTTGGAATTCATGTCTGCTTGGGAGACTGAATTTCAGAGGGTTTCAGTGCATTTCTTACTTGTTTTTCTTAAGCTGAGATTTTCCAGCGTGGCTGCATCTTTTAGGTGTGGCACATTATTTGTGTGAGACCTGAGGTGGGGTTCAATAAAAATGAGCCAAGCCAGAGACACAGTGCACCTCAAAGAGAAAAGGTGTTGTGAGGCATTAATGCTTATTTACCCTGGAAAGAAGAAATCCAAGCAACATGTTTTCTTCCAGAGTTGAGATGAACTTGCTGTTTAACTCCTCTTCTGCCAAAGGCTGCTGAATTCCCAGGCCATAGCATGGCTGAGACAAATCACCATTTCCTCTTCAGAAAATGGAAGTGGTTCACAATTGTTCTTTTTTCTTTCTTTACTTGTTTTCTGTGGGTTTTATTTTGTGTGTGTGTGTTGTTGGTTTTTTGGGTTTTTTTGTTTTTTTTTTTTTTTGTTTAACGTGGTGGGAAAAACAACATCTGAGTTCCTTTACCACTTTCTGAGCTGAGCTACAATGAGGCACAGCCAAGTGTGACCTTTCACAACATGGGGGAGGAGATGTGATGGAGTTACGGCTCGTTTCTCGTTTGGAAGGATCCCTTTGCAAAACAGTACCTGTGTTTCCAAGACCCACAAATGCACAGCTACTCAGAGAAGCAAATGACTCACTTTTTTTCTCTCATTTCCTTCAGAAATTGTGGCAGTAGCAGTGTTCAGCTGACCCATAAATATATATATAACCTTTGCATATATATAAATATATTCTTTGCAATCAGAGCATTTACATGGCTTTAAAATGCATCAGCAAGAGGCAGCATATGGAAAATTGTGATTGAAAGCATATGGGAAGTTGCATCAGAACCAGAAACTTTTTTGTTTTGCCTTCTGCGGATGTTGATTTGCTCCACTCACAACTATTTGGGGAAATAGCAGGGAAAATACATTTCCTTTTTTGCTGAGTGCCGTCTGAGCCCCGTGGATTAATAGTTTCAGCATTACTGTGATCTCTACTATGTTCTGCCAGTTGAGAGATTTCTTTATCTCGAATCGCGTGTTTCCTATTAATAATTACTCAACAAAAGTTTAGTTATGTATTATTCATAGCTGGTTTTTTTTTTTTCAGTCACTGACACCACCTGCACTTACCTCTGAAAACCAGTCCTGAATCAGCTTTCACAGATCTCTGCCAGATTTGGGTGTCACCCGATGAAAAATGTGACTATTACAGTAATGCAATTTTTGACTTTTTTTCCTACCTAGAATTAATTGTTTTAATTATTTACCACTTTGTTTTCTACTAGTAACCAGCTGCATCTTCTTGCCCTGCCTGTAATTGTGTTTATTTGTTAATGCCAAAGATAGAAAGAGAAGCTACTGCAAGGAGTGGAAATGATCTTAAATCATCTTCACTCCTGGCTTGCATCTGGCACAGTCTCGTTCATCTAACAGAGGCTGTATGGGTTGGCAAGTCAGACAGAGCCCTACATTCTCACACCAATAAAAAAAATCAAAGTGAATTAACTATGGACTTAGGAAAGAGTGTTAATGATTACAGAAGGCTGAAGTGCCGGCATAACGTGTCGTACAGCTTTTTTTCATTTACATCCCAGGCCACTGCAGTTCATTGGTGTGCATAGAAAAATCTTAAATGTACCTCTCAGTTCACAGAATCATAGAATGGTTTGGGTTGGAAGGGACCTTAAACATCATCGAGTTCCAAGCTCCTTGCCATGGGCAGGGACATTTCCCCCTAGACCAGGTTGCTCAGGGCCCCTTCCAACCTTGGGCACTTCCAGGGAGGGCACAGTTTAATTGGACTTAGGGAGAAGTCCAATTTAACAAGGACAGTTTATGCAATTTAATATTAATTTATTTCTTTTTTTTTTCTGTCCACAAACAAGAAGGAAAAAAAAAACAAACAAAACAAAAGGAATAAAGACTGATCTGGCAAGAGAGGGATGCCCAATATCAAGGTACATGTGCCTGGGTCAAGTGCTGCTCCTTCCAGCACAACAGAAAGAGACGGCTGCAGTCTGTGCCACTGGATTTATAAGCACACAAAGCTTTTTATTTGTTTTCAAGCATTTAAATTCTAGTTTGTAACAAAACAGGGACCTTGACGCAGGGCTGAAAAGCCAAGCAGCTGCAGAAGTTCCCCGTGTAGCAGGATTGACCAGGGGCAGGGTGCTGTGGTAGACAGATCCAGTGGGTCTTGAGGGAAGATGTGATGCAGGACCGTAGCCTGAAATTACTTTTTCTAGCCAGCCTGTCGATGCATTTGTCATTCCTTATCAATCACTTTACTTGCACGAGACCAAAGACAGAGTTAGTTCTAACATTATCTTCAAGCAGTACTTTAATAAAGGCCTTATTTTTCACTTGTGCAAGTCGTTGAGATTTTTTTTTTTTTTAATTCAATTGCTTAAAACTTGCTTCCTTTCTTCCTTTCCTCTTCCCCCAGTATCGCTGGACTGAGGTGAGAAACAGACACTACTTAGTCATAGTTTCAGTGACAGTTTGTTAACCTGGTTATCTCCTTACCCTGGAAAGCCTTGTGCCCTGAAGACGATGCAATTCTCAGTTAGGTATGAGAAGAAGCACTTTGTTGTGGTGTCCGACTTCCCCAAATCTTTACATCCAGAAGAAGTACTTGCTCTCAATTTTAGAGAGTTTCTAAATGTACTTGTTACTCTTTTATGGTCCTTCCAGAATTTATACACTTTGACCTGACAGCAGTACAAATAATTTCTGGCCTTAAAGGTTTTAAAAAGACAGAATGAATAAAGTTTTAAAAACTTTCCAAACCATTTCTCAGGTCTTTTTTTTTTTTTTTTTCCTGTAGCAGGAGGCTGGCAGCAGTGACCTGTGCTGGGAAATGCTTAGTGCACCAGCATGGCCTTGGTGTTTGTAGGCTAATTTTTGTTTTGAGTATAACTCTTGACTCATGGAAAAATAATCTAAGTGTTTTGGGCTGGTCCCTGACTTGATCTTCCTTGAATTAATGACTGTCTGTTTCAAAATAAGCATGGAGAAGCTTTCATGATAATGTTTTTATCCTCTCGCTCTCTCCCTCACCTGCTCTTTGAGAAGTCACTGGAAGTCAGTTCCCAGCAGCTGTTCGCTGTGTGGGTGGTTGGGCTTTTCCAGCGAGCAAAATTCACTGATCAGCTCTACCAGACTCCTGCTGCCACTCCAGCACCACCTTCCCCAAACACGAAGTGACATTTCACGTTAAAAATTCATGCTAAGATGTGAAATTAAATCAGCCAGTTTTAACTGGAGTTCTACAACGGTTGCTTCAGGCAAATGGCAAACATCCCTCTGAAAGGCAGTACATGGGGAGTCACATACACCAACCAAAATCTAAGCATCTAAATTTAGACCGGATAGGAAATTTGCTTGAGGTTAAATAAAGTTTTCTGCTACTTTGTTTTGTTTTTAGATTACCCAAGAGATGTTCCTTCCTGGAAAGGGAAATAGGACAGAGAGATGCATAGCTGTTTTTCAATCCCTTCATTTATATGGACTCATTTCAAGTAAGTTTTATTGTGTGTTTGTGATTTAAACCTTACCGACCTCTGTTTTCAGATGGAAAGATTTGCAGTGCCAGTACCAGCTCTGTGTGCAGCCCAGCTCCCATCGGTACCTCTCTCCTGGGCAGGGGGGCACCTTCCTTCCAAACTTTTACCTGCTCTGAACACAGGTAAAAGTTTATTTTTTAAAAATTCCTTTGCACCTCATAGTTAGAATCCGTATTTATTGCAAAATTACATTCCAGAACAGATGAAAAATTACCAGCTCTGCTATGTAATGTCTCAGCCAGAGGAGACAGTGCTCCTCAATCCAGAAACTCCAGCCAACGCTCAGTATAATCTAACCTACAGACTTTCTGGATTCTTTTTTTTTATCACCTACCCTGACACTTTTGCTTGGACATCATTTTGCTTAGAGAGACACTCCTAAACCTAAATCCTGGAGCTAAGCAGCCACGACTGGCTCGGTGTGTGTGTGTGTACTTCAAACTAGATCTGTAATTTCTGATCATTTTCATTAAAGACACCACTTTTTGTTGTATACATGTCATTTTTTTCCTACTTGTTTTATTTTGCAAGAATCTGGGCAGAAGTTACTGTAGGAAAATGCAGAGTTACAGGTTTATTTACTGATCCAGGATCTAAAACTAGTTGCTTAAGCAAACACAAACTGTTTAAACAATTGTTTAAGCAAACGTGAAGGATGAGGTATGCTGGAAAGGATTCTAAAAATGCTCTGAAAGTTGGGGGCTTGGTGGGGCTTTTTGTTTAACAAGGCTATGCCATCACTTCTTATAACTGCTGGAGGGTCGGTGGGGGGGTGATGGGGGAGGAAGAGGACCCTCAGCACTTGTATCATGAGGGATTTTTTTTATTGGTACACAACTACCTGTGCTACTGGGGAGCCTTCACAGAGAACTTGTACTCCTAAAGCCTTCCGCAGCCCAGTCCCTGCACCCAGGGGTGGTAAAACACTAGGCACAGGAGACAATTAGCCCTGGTCTGGGTTCCCCCCCATCTCTCTTTGCTGGAAGCACAACTGGGAGCAGATCTGTAGGTAAAAAAACAGCGAGAAACTGCTTTGGTGGCTCTGAGTGCTCAGGGACTTCCAGAGCTCCAGTGAGGCAGGTTAAATAGCATTGCCATGGAATCTCCCTTTGAAGGCTGCTATTTACTTATGCCAAAGTTGTTCTTTCAGAGGAAGCAATAGGAATGTGCAGTTTGAGAGCAGGAAATACCACTGTCTTAATAACTCTGTGCATAGGAACGCAGGGTGTCAGGGTGGCATCGAGCTGAATGAGTGGCTGCTGAAGCTTGCAGGAATCATAGAATCATTTAGATTGGAAGAGACCTTTAAGATCATCAAGTCCAACCATTAACCCAGCACTGCCATGTCCACCACTAAACCATGTCCCACGGCATCACAGGAGATTGACTTCTTCCCAGTGCCTTGGCTGGTGGGGTCTACTGTGCACTGAGATGGAAGAATCACTTGTAGCACAGAAATAGGAAACATTGGAGGTTATTCCTTGAAACTCAGATTATTGCTTTTTGTGTCTCACTGTTACAAAGTGCTTTGAAGTCCTGGTTAGGTTTGGGTCAGAAGAAGGGTGTCAGAAATGACCTCTGAACTGCAAAGGTTTTACTTCCCTGTTGCATGTATAAAATAGCTTTGGTGCTACACCTTGGGATATAAGGTACCCTGTAAATGATGCTAAAATGTAGAAGACAGAAAGAAAGACATTTTTAGCTTAGTAGACAGATTACTGTCATCCTTACATGCCCTTCATAAATAATTGTTTGACTTTCTGGAGGTGCATTATTCAATAGCATCATCCAGCTAGTCCTTCTGAGACTGAGTGTGTTCACTGGAATCTTATGAAACACTCACTGCATTTAATTATTAATATTTCTTCAAGTATCCAGGACACTTTCTCCTCTCTGTACAACATGGGCAAGTTCACTTCTCAAAACAACAAGAAGGAAGGTGGAGCCAAGAGTCATCTTGCCCACTACACCTTTCCGTTACATTTCTTGCTAACCTCCCTCAGGACCCTTGTCATGCCAGTCTGGTTTCATCACAGCATTTCACCCCATGGCTCCTGAGGAAGCAAGCTGAGGATGCTGCTGTTAAAAAAGGAAAGAAAAATAAACAAGCAGAAAGTGATTACTGAAAGTAAACACTGGATCAGAATTGCATTATGAATTTCTTCTGCGTGTTCTGGCTTACCAAAAAGGTCTGTCCCACAGCTCCTGAGCCTCCATCTCCTTGCATCTTCCACAGTCCTCTGTGCCACTGGAAAATCCCATTACAAAATGGCATCATTTTGAATCATTTTCTTCACAAGGTGCAACCGCTTTCCTTTCAGCTGAAGAATTGTGATGGCTCGAGAGACCACAAAGATTTTTTCCTTGTGAGCTGTGAGATGTGCTGTTGTGTTTGAACAGGTACGTAAAACAGAGAAACAGAAACAATATGGTACAAGCTTCAAGACTTAGCGTGTTTTTTTCAGAAAGTGCCAATATGCTACATCTGTAACGCACATATTTCTGGAAAATTATGAATCACATACTTTTTTTTTCCCGTAAAAGTGACAGCTGTTTTCAAGGATGTTGAATCTGTAACTCCTTCCAAATAGCAAAACAGATTAAGTAAGACTAACTAAAGTTGTAGGGAGAATGTTTTGAAGCATGAGAAGTAGAGCAGATTGCATCCCATTTTGCAGTGTATCGGTGATGGGGAAGGGAAGAGGGGCCAGCTCCATGACAGGGCTATGCAGATAACACGGTCCATGCTTGAGACCGATGAGTGGTAATAAAAATGATTTCTCTTGCCAGACACCGGTTCATTCTGGTGGTAACTGAAAGGAGATTTTACTGAGTGTGCAGGCTTCTTGGTGCAGTCAATGCCATCCCGAGGGACCTTGACAAGCTTGAGAGGTAGGCCTGTGCAAACCTCATGAAGTTCAACAAGGCCAAGTGTAAGGTCCTGCACCTGGGTCAGGGCAATCCCAAGTGCAAACACAGGCTGGGCAATGAGTGGGTTGAGAGCAGCCCCGTGGGGAAGGACCTGGGGGTGTTGGTCGACAAGGAGCTCAACATGAGCTCACAACGTGCACTCACAGACCAGAAAGCCAACTGTATCCTGGGCTGCATCAAAAGAAGTGCGTCCAGCATGTTGAGTGAGGTGGTTCTGCCCCTCTACTCCACTCTGGTGAGCCCCCACCTGAACTACTACAAGCAAGGACATGGACCTGTTGGAGTGAGTCCAGAGAAGGGCCACAAAGATAATCAGGGGGTTGGAGCACCTCTGCTGTGAGGACAGGCTGAGAAAGTTGGAGTTGCTCAGTCTGGAGAAGAGAAAGCTTCAGGAAGACCTTATTGCAGCCTTTTAGTACTTAAAAGAGGCTTCTAAGAAAGCTGGAGAGGGACAGTTTGCAAAGGCATGGAGTGATAGATCAAGGGGTAATGGCTTTAAACTTAAAGAGGGTAGATTTAGATTAGGTATCAGGAAGAAGGTTTTCACTGTGAGTCTGGTGAAACAGTGGAACAGGTTGCCCAGAGAGGCTGTGGACGCCCCATCCCTGGAAGTGTTCAAGGCCAGGTTGGACAGGGCTTTGAGCAACCTCGTCTAGTGGAAGGTGTCCCTGCTCATGGCCAGGGGGTTGGAACGAGATGATCTTTAAGGTCCCTTCCAACCCAAATGAATCTATGATTCTGTGATCATTTAATACACAATACAATTAATCCATCTTCCTGTTAATTTTCCTCCTGCATGCATTGGAGTAAGATTACACTAGATTGTCTACAGCAAACCAAGTGAGACACTGGCTCCAAATTGGCAAGGACCTTCCAGTAAACAGTGTCCATTCTCTTGAATGTGAAGGAGCCAAACACCAAGACTTCCAAAGAGCACATGTTGTACAGACATGAGCAAACTCGTATATACTTGTAAAAACCTTCATGTGCACTGCAGTGCTACAAAAACATGTTGCCTGCTAGTTTCTTTGTGATATTTGCCCTTATTATTGAGATTATCTGGTACCAGTAATTTTCTTCTTTAATCATCTTTTAGGAGCCAAAGCACCGCAAAGGAATAATTCCCACTTATGAACTCTTCTTTCAGGTAGAAGCAGTTAAACATGAAGCTTCATCATACAGCTTTTATACTGGAGTAAGAATTCCCATAGAGAAAATGGCATTTTTGCCTCTTTTTGAAATTACCTTCATTTAAAGTAGTAATTTGATGTTGAGAAGAAAGGCAATTAGCACAATCGCTCTCTGTGCTACAAGTACATTCATGCTTGCTCTGCCTTCTGACTGCAAGGACAATATTTACATAAGCATACAAATCATATCACATATTGAACTAGTGCTAGAGCTGCAAATACTAGAACTGCAATGATATTTCATTGATATTTTAAACACTCGATGATCAGGAAATGCCAAGGCATTGATAAAACAGCTGTTTGTCAGGTGTGTCGCAGGGCCCATCTTCAGG
Organism: Ceryle rudis; assembly: GCA_033439905.1. Taxonomy (NCBI): domain Eukaryota; kingdom Metazoa; phylum Chordata; class Aves; order Coraciiformes; family Cerylidae; genus Ceryle; species Ceryle rudis. The sequence continues at coordinate 19,036 of JAAGNO010007510.1, forward strand.
AAGTCTCTTTCTGAACATCTGCAAATGTGAAGTGTCAGGAAATTTATTTCGTCGGCCCCTTTCTAATTGGCCCCGTTACCACCAAACAGGGCATGACAGAAGAGACCCATTCTGGTACTAAATGTACTTTTGAATTCTTTTCTTCCTGAGGAGCAGTGAATGCTCTGGGAATACAAAGAACAGCACAAAAAGTCCTTCTGCCTTTGGTAGCAAGTTGCATGTTGAGATGCCGATGGAGATTATCATAGTACACATGTTGTTACCATTTAATTATTCCCTTTCCTGTAAAGAGCCTGGCTTTAATTAAATGGCAAAACAAAGTGAGAACTTTTCTCCAAGCCATTCTAAAGTGCTCACTTCCTCCTCTGTGTTCTGTGGTTTATTAAATTTGAATGAGTAATGGGGTGGTTTCATTTGTTTAGTAAAATTAAAGTGGTCAGTAACAATTTCCTGTCTGAGCAAACCGTGCGCTGATTAATAATATTGGTGATGGTGGTGAATAGGGTATTTTTGCAGCACAGAGGCTGTGCCGCCAGCCTGCTGCTGGTTGGGAGTTTCCAGAGCTGCTGGTACTTACCAGGCTCAGTCTCAACCCTCACTGAGAATAACGTTGTGCTTACAGGGCTGGGCTGGCACAGGAGTAGTTCAAAACGTGCCTTCAGAACCAAACACCAAAGAAAGCAGCATAGAGGAAATATGTTTTGAACCAAAACTGATCTTCCTTCTCACCCAAATATTTAATAATTTGCATTTGCAGGACCAAGTCTGTGTGTGGTACGAGCACTGGGAGCACCGGCGAGGTCTGGGTTTGGAACGTGCATCTCTCTTTCGGGTCGACAGAGAAGGTGTTCCCCATGTCCTCTCCAACGTGTTTCCCAGCACTGCTGTCAGGGATGGCCATCCCTACCAGGTAATCTCTTTACTTTTCACAGAAACACATTCTTCTTTAACCTGTTTGTAGCGATTTTGCAGAACCCGTGATCCTGGGTGAAAACTGCAGCATCCCGTGAATTTGAACTAATAGCAACACTGGTAGGGAAATGACGTGCGTTGTGCAAACCTTGGCATGGGGCTCAGTATTTTCACTCCTGCTGAAACACCTTGGAGAACATTATCTCTGTTTATATCTGAATAAAGCAGCATATAACCAGGGCCTCAGGTCTCCCGACCTCAATTGCAGTTACCAGTTGACACAAACAATACTGAGCAGTCAGTTTTCCCATACACGTTACAGATTTTTGCCTGAATTTTATTCATTGCCTCTTCAGAGAGTCAGACGCACAGATGGGACCCGATAAGCTCACCCAAAATCCGGAGTGACACAATCCTCTTGCAAAAGGCATTTGGAAAAGGATGAGCTCTACCGCAGTTATTCCTGCTATGTCTAAACACTGACGTGGTATCTGTGGCAAGTAAATTCACATAAAAGAGCTTGGATTCTGATAAGACATATACATTTTTTATAGTCATAATCCATGACTTTTAAAATGTGGTGGTAGACACATTGTACCAAAGAAACATCGGGCTTGTTGCAACACCTCTTGAATCCATGACAAAAATGCTGTCTCCAATTATTGCTGTTTGGATGATGACAAATATAACGCTTTTGCCATAAGTAGGTAAACACAAGGGCCTGTCAGCACGTAAGACTTCAAAACCCTACGTCGACATCCAGCAGTTTGTTTAAAGAGCTGATTCAACAGATTACTGACATAGTTTTTCGCTAGACTTACTTCTCCAGCCTTTGCCCATTGATCCTCACATCTGCATATGACCGTTAACTAGCTTGGCTCTTCTTAAGTGCTGCAGAGTGTTTCAAGGGTCACAGTGAGCTCGAGGGTCCATAAGCACAGACTCTGTAAATAAAATATTTTGTATGTCAATGCCAGTGCTTTCTATAGGGAATGTCTGAGCATCTACAGGCTCCACAAGAATTGTATTTGATTCCCTTAATTTTTGACATTGATGTCAAAAGGAAGTGCTTAGTACTTCAAAGAAAATGGTGGTGGCACATGGAGTCAAGCCCTTGTGGAAAATGCTAATCAGTTATCTCAGGAATGCAATGCACTGAAGCAAGGGTTTCATCTTAGAAAAAAGTAACATGACTTCTGTTGAAAGGAAAAGCATGTGCTAAGTAGGTATAGCTAAAAAAAACCTCTAAAAGCAGCATACTTCTTTCCTTTATCATACTTCCTAACATACATAACACCAAGCCTTTGCACAGAAAGGAAGTTAGAGAAATGATACTGTTCCACGTGAACCAGTAGGTTGCGTGGGTGTAACTGAAATCGGAAATCACACTAATAAATAATGTCTCACCCCTGACAACCCGAAGAGCTCTGCAAATGTTGTTTCAGTTGAGCAATAGAAATGGGCAAATATTTTATAGTTTTAGATCCGAAGGTTCAGAGAAATGTAACAATGTATGTGTCTTGCTTGAGGTGAGACACAAGGCTAACCAAGAGCAGGAACAGTATGTCTGTGTTATGACTTGTAGACCTGTGGTCTAACCACCAGACAAGAAAGGGCTTATTAAAATTTACAGTATTAGAAAAGATTATGCTCCCCAGCAAAATACCAAGTTCCTGTGAAAACCTGTGAATCGCTTGCGTAGCTTTTGCAAAAATCTACTTAAGAGACATCGTCTGTGGTTCCTCTGTGTGTATCTGTGTCAGGACTTTTGAATAGTCACTCAGAAGTCAAACATGTTTCTGTTCACCTTGTCTGCAAAACTCAGATTTCAGGTATAGATTACACCCTGTCTGCTTCGTGGCAGGAAAGCAAAGTGCCTAGAGCTACCCCCTTCCTCATTTGAAATAAAACTGCCTGTTTGCTAAAAGTTCAAAGCAATGAGATTGCAGCTATTTTGCCAAACCAAATACTTGGCCAGAAGTCATCTGAGAATATTAAATTACTACTAAATTAGATCAATTTTTCCAACATGGAGCCTGGTTTGGGTGTAGGTGCTGAAGCACGGCTACCATCCGTTCCAAGCCATGCGACACATGCTCATCTTCTTCCACCTCCTTGAGTCAGTCAGTCCAAGTGTTTCCTCACTTGAGGAACTGATTTTAGCACCCAGTGGGGTTGGTGAAGAGGGAGCGATCAGTTTAGCCCACTAATTGTGTTTGTCATAGAGTGAAAATAAGCAACTGCAGCCTCTCCTCATGTCACGCTCATTTGAAGGGTGAATTCAATCAACAGCCTGTTTCCATTACCCATAGTTTCTTGCTGAAAATTGGCAATTTCCTCTGTATCAAGGCATGGGCTCGGATGAAGAAACCTGGCTCTAGATTACAGGAAGAGAAAGTTTGGGGGTGTTTGTGTCTCAGCTTTCCCACAGTTCCACATGTTTCCTTATTTCATTTTGAGTCAATAATATTTTCCAAGAGGGCTCTAACTTTACAAAACCCAGGAATGAGCCTAGTCTAGATCACTTGTACAACTGTTTTGGTAAAACCTGATGAGCTTCCACTCTTCTCTGTGCCCTTGCTGCGCTACCAGCCTATGGCCCTTCTTCTTACCCCACTTCTACACTTCAAATTTCAGTGCACGACTCCTGGCAGCCTCTGGTCCCTGCAGGTGTCACTTCTGAAGCCACCCATGTAACCCTGCTGCCTTCAGATGGGACATAATACAGCCTGTTCCAGAGCAAGGGATCTTGTTTAATGCCACAAGATCCACATAACGAATATAAATTGTTCTTCCCAGGATGACTCTATTCCAAAATATCTGTGTTATAGCTGAAATATTGTGCAACACGATGATATATGGAGAGGCAGGCTCAGGCCAGAGCTGATGCAGCAGTGCCATCCACTACTTGGGTTATGATTAATTCTGCCTTTCAACGCATGAAACATCAGCTATCAATCTCTTTTCCCTCTTCTTCTACTTTAATAACAGTAGAGAAGCTACCTGAGATATGTTACAGTGCCATAAAGGATGCAGATTATTTATTTAGAATAAATGAAATGTGGTTTAATGGAGAGTCCATTAGGCTCCAAGCCAGTAAACATGTTCTGGTGTTCTGGGCTTCAGTGCAGACACCCTATAATCAGGGTTTTCAAATGAAATTCAGTGTTAACTCATGAATTCTTTAAAAGCTCGTCTTGGCTCTACCCCAGCTCCACTGCTGGTTGAATTGCAGCCCTTTTCCTGACTCTCCCATCGCTTGAGATGGGAGAAAAATGGGCTCCAACTCTAGATAAGTTCTTTACTCCTGCTGGACTCGAGGCGCAGGGTTCTCAAAACTGCATTTCCAGACAGGCAAAGCCTTGCTTATGGAAGTCACCTTCTGGGCAAGCATTTCCCACACACAGGGAGCAGGCACCATGGGGGCACTGATGGATACATCAGAATAGTACTTGACCTTGCCTAGAATCCGAATGGTGCCTCAACTGCCCCCGTGCCAGCCCTCGCACGGGTTCCTGGGGCAGGTTTTGCTTGGCACTGGGCAGCCCTCCTGTGAACATGGATTGGGATGTCTTCAGGGATTGAAGCATAAACTTCAGTTTCCTGTGTCTCGCCAAGATCTCACTGTGCTCTCCAGCAGTCCCACCACTGAGGGGATGGTGCAACAGTCAGAGATGAAAAGCAGCATGTATCAAAATGAAGCCACACCACTGGGGAATAAAGTCACATAGCTATGGGAAAAACATGTGTCTGTGAAGACTTCCCTTGACTTTAGTACACACATTTTGCTCATTATAAACTGTCTTTTTATATAACTTGAACTAACAACATCTGCAAAATTCTTCCTTTTCTGAAACAGCTATGAATAGGTCACTGTTTATTTCTGATTAAGCCCAACTCATTTATCATTCTGGTCAGGCTTTCGTTCCTGTAAATACATTCACTCTCGAGATTCTCAGTATTTAAAATACATCTTTCATAGTAATTCTGAGGTCAGAAAAACAGTCTGCCAAAGGCAACGTGCACGTTTGTACAGCATAAAGTTGTATGGTTTTTTGTTTGTTTTTTTTTTTTCTAAAAAAATGGCAGTGTGCTTCCACTAAATCCCAATTTTGAAAGGAAATTTAGGGCAAATCATTTCTGTAAAAGCTTTAGCAGTTAACAGTTGGCTGAGTAGTTAAGCATAAACCGTTCCCAGAGACAGCTCAATGAACCCCCTGTTCAATTAGTTGTACAATTATAACACTGACATGCTGTAGGAAGTGTAAAACATTTAGGGATAGCCTTTAGTAGAAAAAATGTATAGGTAGTAAGCTCTTGAGCTCACACGCATCATTTTTTTGTGTGTTCATACACAGAAGCCAGTTTTAAAGCAGAATTCAGGCTAAAATACATTTTGTCAGAATTCAGAACCCGATGGCTAATTAAAATCAAATTTGCAAGAGCCTAAGAAATCCTGAAGACAATGAAATACCTGCCAGTATGCTAAAAATTGGCAGAGGGTAGGGAGGAGAGACACGTGTTGGGATGCTGGCGGAGAGGACACGTGGTCCTTGCCTGCAGTCCTCCCTGCTGGGCAGCTGCCCACAGCCCTGGCCTGCCCCAGGGGATGGCTGGGAGGACATGGGAAGGATCTGGGAGCCTCACAGTGTGGGGATAAGGGTCAGACACAAAGCCATAAGGTTATTACTTTGCTGTGCAGAGAACAGCTTGTTTCTTTGCAAAATTTCCGCTTGAGGCTTTGACCTTGTGGTCTCCATGTATTTCCCAAATTGTTTCTGTTTCTTGCAGTGGCACCAGGTAACCCCCAAGGGATGCCCCAGGAGGTGAGCTGCAGGTTGAACCTGCTGCAGGATGCACGAAGCAATGAGCCAGGAGCTGCTCCAGTGTCTCAAGAGACCTGTTAATCCCCAGCCCCAGCTTGTGGCCATTTCACAGGTTTCTGCTCTAGCCACATCATTTCTCCAACTGGTGTTGGACTCATTTTGGCCTGATGATGGAGGTGAAAAATGAGTTGCCTCTTCTCTGCACAGCTGCTCTCTGATCTTGCTATGATTTCATCTGTATTTCTAGAAATCTAGACGTTTCCAGAAATATCTGACTATGTCTATGTCAGAAGTATCTGACTATGGCATGGCTCTTCACCATCCCCACCAGTTCCTACCACTCAACCTGTTTGTTAAAATTAGCAAAAACATTACATAAAGGCTAAGGCGGTTTTGATCGATTGCAATGTTGTCATTTTGGTGTTGTGTTAAGTGAGTTCAGCTAAAGGGTGTTTGAATGAACACCAGCTAAACTAACCTTCCAAGAAAGGCCCGTGGGCAAGGGTGAGAAGTTGCAAGAACCATGAGGTAGCTGCTAGAAGAATGCAGACAGATGTTGGAGACATTTCTCTATTTGTAAACAAACAAAGAGCCCGACACCAAAATCTGGCCAGTCTGGTGGAAAATATCAAAGTCATGACCTCCATCAAATGAAAGAAAACAAATTACACAGCAGCAGTACTCGCTGTTTTCCCTATCTTCGGGTACGTCGTGCTGGTTTTACAAGGCTCTCCAGGGGAGCTGAATGGGAGTCACTGCTTTAGGTTCCAGTAAGGGTTTTTTTCATTTCACCATCACCATCTGAAAGGGGACAACCTTCATTTGGTTTTGTTTTCTTCCTGGTAATATCCTCTGGTTTTATGTCTGCTCTGCAATGTTCTTTCTTTTCTTTTTTTTTTTACTTCTCCCTGTTCTCCTCTGTTCCTCTCCTATTTTACCATTTCCATTTGCTTTTCCTCTGTTTAGCTCTCTAACTCCCTTAGAGCCCTAAATTTTCATTCCTTAAAACTAAGTCCTTAATCCACCACTGTTATTTGCACACAAATTTGTTGAAGCAGTTGGGCTTAATATGCCATTTCTCACTCACTGGATCATATTCCCCAGCTGCAAACAGGCTCATAGCCTATTGCAAACATTAAAAAGAAAAAAAAAAGATATTTTAATCTAGCCTTTCATGTGGCTGAATTAATTTATCAGACACGATAACCAGTTTTAGTTGCCTGGCCTTACCTTTAGTTCTGAGGAACAGTCCTTTTGTGCTACAGCCCCATTTATATCATCCAAGCATAGACTGTAAGTGCCACATGGGTTGGGCCACAGCACTGAAGAAATAAACGTTTATGATCACATACTTCTAATTTTGATTTTGGATGCCTCGTTCCTATCCTAGTGACGGTGTTCAGAGGTGAGCTTCAGGAATGGAAAGTTTTCAGATTTTGCAAACAGAAATCCTTTTTGCATGTCTGACCTTTTGTGTACCTGGATTTATGGTGGTGACTTGACAAAGTATTTGGGAACAAGCGTGCAGCCAGGGAATTTCTGTTTAATTACCCTGCGTGGGATAATCTTCATTGTCAGCAACGGAGGACTTTAAATCCTCTTTCTCCAGCTTCCCCCAGACATCTACCTTCAGGATACCACCGCCTCAGATCCCTGCTGGTAAACCATCCCCAACCCTCCTTGCAGTGACTCACTGCTGTCCACAGGAAAAGACTGAATCACAATCTCAGCAACTTCTGCTGACCCCATTTGCAGCCTGCAACACAAACCCAGGCAGCAGACCAAAGCAGAGGTGGGAAGCCAAGCTGTTCGTTAAGCAAGCGCATTGTGGGACCCTGGAAAGGAAGATTTGTTTGCGTGCTGCTCGCTCTGGCATGCCTGTGCGTGCTTGCCCTGCATTCCCGAGGGAAGCTGGGTTTCTGCGGGGACAGGAGCTGGAGCCGGGACGGGAGCTGCGTGGGAAGCCGGCTGCTTCGGTCTTTGATACAGCGGTGGTTGAGTCTACCTATGATGAGAGAACAACTTTTGCGGTCTTTGTTTTGGCAAGGCTGCTCTGGAAGAGTAAATTCAGTTCCTTGCTTTGTAATCTGGGATGATTTTAAATCTCTCTTTACTTTTTGAAGCTCGTCGGAATAATTAAAGTTGGGCTGGCAAACAGGAGAGGCGATAAGTAGAGAAAGCCAAATTTCAGGCTACAGGCAATCTGCATGTGCCTGACGAGTAAAATGAAGCCAAAGGAGGACAAGCCAGTGGGGTTACAACAGGTAAGGAAAGGTAAACACAAATTATTCTTTTGTAGGGAAAATAAAATAAGCACCATTTGGCCTCTTTGGACTAGAATCCATGCAGATAAGGACAGAGCCTCTGACTCCATGCTGCATCTATAGGGATGGTATGGGAACTATACATACAGTGTGCTTGGCACCACAAGGTAAGGCCAACTTGACCAGACACATCCCTCTTACAGAACCCCCTCATTACAGACACCCTGTTACAGGCACCCCATTACAGACACCCCGTTAAAGACACCCTGTTACAGACACCCTCAGTTACAGACACCCTGTTAGAGATACACACCCTGTTACAGACACCCACGGTTACATGCACCACATTACAGACAGACACCCCGTTACAGACACCCCGCTAGACACCCTCAGTTAAAGACACCCCATTACAGACACCCCGTTACAGACAGCACCTCCAGGGCAGAGGGGAGCTCAGTGGAGGATGCAGCTGTGCTCAGCCTCAAGTTCAGACCTTGCTACAAAGACAAAGCCTTGGGGGAATTCTGAGGGTATTTTTTGTGTTTACTTAGCTTGTGGGAGTTTAATGTTTAATCGTTGCAGAGGAGTGAGTGAGTTAGTCATATAACTGTTAGCCATCATTTCTGCCTTTTTTCCTTTTGTCCTTTGTTCTTCCTTATCACAGCTTTTGCATTTTGTGGACTAAATTGGCTTCCTATCACAGCCCACTTGATTTCTTAGTAAACTGCAGGTTTATAGCATTCACAGGAGTCTCTTCATTTAAACAAATTAAGGAGCCAGGGCCAGTTAGTACTTAGACAGCTCCCTAACCTCAAAGGAGGAGGATGCTTCCCCAAGTCCGGGCTGGTGCCCATCACTGCGGGTACCACCACATCCATAGATCAAAGAGCTAGCTCTGGACCATGCTCCCAGCCTCCTCCCAGAAGGAGCAACGCTGAAATTCCCCAGTCTCCAATGGCCACGTTGGCTGATTTCACAAATATCGGAGGCACATAAGCAATAATTGACATTATAACTCCGAACAAGGAAACCGTTTAATGTTAAGTGAGTGGGACACTTTTTTATGCACTAGCCTCAAACTGTAGAGCACTTTCCAGTCTCAGAGGCTAGTAGATAAATGTGCCATTACTTACTACATAAAGCAACCCTGTGGGGATATTCCCTAAGGGGCAGGTTTGTGCCCCAGTGCAGCTTGGGGCTGCTCCCCAGTATGGGTTCACCTCTGCTCTCTCCAAGCATGTGCGACAAAAAACAGCTGCTTGAATTTGCCCCCCCCTTTTTTTCCCTTAGAGATGCCATGGTCTGCCACTGTGAGCCACACTGCTATGCTTTTAATGGAGAGAGTCAAATTTATTTTGTGATTTTGGTTACTCGTGCTAGTTAACAATTCAAGCAAGGGCCATAGGATGCTTCTCTTGGGTTCTTTATTGCTTTTAACAAAACTGAAAGATGCTTCTAGCAATTAATCTCTGTAAAAAGAAAAATACACATCTTAATTGCCATCAAATTGTAATTTTATCTTTTTTCCTCTGCATCAGCTCTGCCTTTCTCCTTTTTAAGCTTAACTCATCCTTGTGTTAGAAGTTCATAAGACATTGTTTATCATCTGCAGAGATATTTTCACAGTAGTGAAGTCATTCCCAGTCAGATACATGGCCCATGCTACTGCAGTTGCTTTTTATGTCTCTAAGGTTGAGCCTGTCAAATGATCCAAAAGATAGGTCATTTCTGTTTTCTTTTCCCCAAAACAAAACAGGATTGACAGAACCATCTTTTCATTGCTAATATCAAAATTACATTCAGTCATAAAAAAAAAAACAAAAAGTCTTCATAGCCCAGCTGTGTACAGAATAATAATAAAAAAATCCTAAAATATCACAGAGCAGGCCAATACACCTTCTGGAAATGATGTCATTCCAGATATCAGGAGAAAAAAAAACCCAATCCACTTGCCATGGAACTAGGGTCACTACCTTTGAAATAAGAAGCCACCTGGCTTAGATAAATCCTGGCTGGATGAGCACAGTAGCTTAACAGCAGAGGTAGCGCTGGGCATGAGGACAGCTGTCAACATCTGTCTACTTTAGGATGACAGATTGCAGGGAGCAGAGGCGCCAGCATTGCCACTGGCTGAGCAGAAGCGCAGATGACCTGGCAATGCTGCTGTTTACACAACCCCTTGAAGCTATTGCCACAACCTGTGGAGCTGGTTTTAGCAAGAGTGGAAAATCTGTGAAGAGAAAGGAAATGCTGAAAAGCCAGCCAAGCTAGAGCAGTATCTGGAGTGGTACTGGGCACCTTGTCAGTTAAATAATTTTCAGCAGTGGTTCAATATTATCCGTGTTCAGCCTTGGGTGTACTGGATGGCAACGGGGCTTAGAAAAAGATCTCCAGAGAAAAGCGTTATCTTCTAAAGCATCTTTGGGGACCATGAAGGAGAGGTTGTGCTTGCCTCTGTGCCCTGTGGTGGTTACCCACTGTGCATCGTGCACAGGGGCTGCTATTGTGGTGCAAAATCCTGCTCCCCACCTCAACCAGACTGGAGCTGGCTCTGGATCCACATCTCTCCCCCATCAGCAGTTATCAGTTCAGGGTGGCTTCTGGATAGGTACTGTTGGCAACAGGGGATTTTACAGGCAATAATAATTTTATAGACAATGTGGTAACTGCATCCATTACCGTAAGGACATACTAAAAAGGCCTTATTCTTGCACTGACTTCAATAAAAATGTAAATCCTCGGGAGCATCCAATAAAGATGCAAGTATTTTGAATTGGTAAGGCCTGATTTGGGCAGCTTTTGATGACAAAATATTCACAGTCAGTTTACATCAGTAACCCATTGCATAATGTGTGCAATGTGTAAAGACGTTGGCTCCCCATACTAAAAACTAGAGAAGCTGGAAGTTACAAACATTGAAATTTGGTTGAGTTTGTGACCAAATTTCTAGGTGTTTTAATCCCACTGGTCAATTTTAATCTTTTCTCCGATGTAAATAAAAAATGACATTACTGGAGTCAGTATAGTTTGAAGACTGACACAAAGGGAGGTATAAAATGCAAATCATGCTGGGAGATACTGGGAGCTCCTCCGAAGCAATGAGGTAGAAAAACTGGCGATTGTCCTAGAAGGATGACAGGCATTTCACCCAAGTAAATTACAGGGGCAATTAAGGCTGAAGTGATCACAGTTCTTCTGCTCAGAAACCAGCCTAAGACAGTACAAAATATTTTTTCTGAAGGAGATCTAAAACAGCACTCAAGGTACAGTCTTGGAAGGGGACAACAATAGGTTAAATAGCTGAAATTTGGGAATATCACTAGTACGTCATCATTTCACACACTCTAAATCTGAACATTCAAAGATTTTTGCATTCCTTCTAGATACTCTGAAACAGAAACCAATATTTCTTTTTTCCTTTTTAAACATAGGCACGGAGGGGTTATTTTTCTTACCTATTTGAAGTGTCATAACGCAATATGATGGATTTTATAGATATATCCTTAGCTTTTAATAAATCTTTAATATCTGCTTCTTGCATTTTATTTTATGAGCTTAAAAGTTACAATGTTAGTTGTTAACCAGGGTGTCCATACACTTCAATTCTTTATATTTTTAATGGCCACCAATATCAGTTACTTCCCAGCCCTGCAAGTTATTCCCTGACCATACAGAAAACAAGAAACCTCTTTGCTTTTACAAAGTAAAACACATTTTGAGCATATATCCTTAAGGCTTATGAAGCTGGCACATCAGTCATGGGACAGAAAGGGTTGTTTAAAACGTGTAGACGTGGTGCTGAGGGACATGGTTTAGTGGTGGGCTTGGAAGTGCTGGGTTAACAGTTGGACTTGATGATCTTGGAGGTCTTTTCCAATCTAAACAATTCTGTGGCTCTATGTTTCCTCTGTGCTGAAGGCAACACTGAATTTTGCTCCCAAAGGAGAATGGCTCCTGCAATGCCTTGACCTGTCCTGGTGCAAGAAGCCAGATCAGCTTTCCTCTTCACGCTTGCTGCTTCCTTGAGCAGGGATAACATTTATTTAGGTGTGTACAGAGATGACCCAGGTGCCCAGTCCAGCCCCAGGGACCTCAAGAGCGGGACTGAGCCCTGATGGAGGGGTGGTCCTCAGGCCAATCCCCATGCCCCCCCACCAGCACAGCCTGGGTCAGGATCAGGCTGTGTGGGCACACAAAGCGCATTGCAGCCAAATGAGCCCCTGCGTGGGCTCTGGAGCTCGTGCCAGCTTTCGGCTTCAACGCCTCCTCCATGCAGCTGCAGAGTGCCAGGTGATACCTGATGTGGCACTGCGCCTGCCAGGGCAAAAGTAAGCCAGAAAAAATGTTGACCCCCGTTTGAAATGATCACCAGCTTATGCTGGTGCAGTGTTGTGTGTCCCAGAGCTGAGGCATTTTTGACCTTGTACCAGGAGCCCCTGTTGCTACTCTTCTAAATGCTAAATGGCACATTTTTAGTTGGTGCTGCTTGGTTCTCCACCTGCAGAGCTGTTCTTCCTATTAAAAACTCAGTCTAAGGCTCTTCTGACATTTATGTGGGCATCCCAGTGGGGGCTGCTCCATGCTGGAAGAGCACATCCATAAATGGATAAGAGGTCTCAAGGGTGGTGGCACCAGCAGTGGGATTCTCACTGCCTGGCATGGCTGGATGGAGAAACCCAGAGTGCCATCACCAAGGGATTCCCCAGCACGGCAAATACGAGCCACAGCTAAGTCAGATGGGTGTGTCGAGGGCAGGGCATTGCAATGTACTTTGAGGTCTTGCTATAACTGAATGAAGACTTTCTTATTTCAACCCATCCTTAGACTGTCACTCTGAGACTGAGCTGTTATGAGGAAGTATAATGTTATGCTTTATATATAATTATATATATAATATAATGCTCCAGGTAAAAGGACAAATGAGAGCAGCTTCAACTCTGTTTTGCTTCACACTATCCTATCTAATATAATATGCTCTGTAATACAGTGCATGGTGAAAAAGTAAATAAATAAATTACTGTCTCTCATTGCCTCTGTCTCACATTCTTTGTGCTCCAACAGATTATCACTTTTTCTAGTCATAAATCACGTTTACACTGCTGTGTTCACATGTAGACCTCAAACCCTTCACAAAAGAAGGTGCGTATTGCTGAGCAGCATCTGGTGAAGGATACCTGCTGAAAGCACAGCATCACATCTGTGACATGGCCAGAAAGCCAGCTTTCCCGTCCTGACTTACTGTTGTTGTCCCAAGACCATGAAAAGGTTTCGTGCTGGCTTTCTCTAGGCTGAGCCCGACGACAGACAGAAGCAAAGCACGTCCTGAGCTGAGTAAGTGACTGCAACAACAGTGTAAGCTGAAAGCCCTCTGGGCAGTTTGCATATATTGCAGTGCAGAATACGCCCTTTTCTGAAGAAGATTAAGGTCTCATCTTTTAAGCTTTGGAATGAAAGAGATAGTCCTCAGATGAAGAAAACATTTCTGACATTTTATTGCAGAGATGCTCTGTTTTAAAGAGAATTCACTCTTTTTTTTTTTTTTTTTTTTACGGAATTGCTTTGGGCCAAATTAAAATGTGGGGGGGGAGGGGGTTTTTGCTTTTTTATAATTAACTTTTTTTCTCAAAAAGAAGAAATGCAAAAAAAAAACGATTGTTTGAACAA
>JAAGNO010007511.1:7672-32854 GCA_033439905.1 Ceryle rudis
GGGCCTCACCAGTGCCAAGTACCGGGGCAGGATTACTTCCCTAGTCCTGCCGGTCACACTATTTCTGATCCAAGCCAGGATGCCACTGGCCTTCTTGGGCAGCTAGGCACACTGCTGGCTCCTATTCAACCCACTGTCAATCAATACACGAAGTTCCTTTTCTGCCAGGCAGCTTTCCAGCTGGAAACATCAGGAATATCACCTTTCCAGCAGGAACATCACTTATAAATTAAGTCCAGGGACTTGCATCCAGCAGCCCCATTCTCAGATGCTCCGTGACAACATCCAAGGCTACATCCATCCCCTGAGCCTTTCCGATTCCTCCCAGCCCCCAGGCCCGAGTGTGCCACCTGCCAGACACAGACTTGCTGCTTTCAGCACGGCCCCACCACACTGCGGTGCCCCTCACCGGCTCCGGTGCCCATGAGGGATAAACCTGGGCGCTCACCCCAAAGCACCGCTGCCTCACAGCCTTCACAGGGCCAGTGCTGCCTGCCGGTCCTCCTGGGAGCTTCCCCCATAGCCCAACACCACAGGCTTCAGAGCCCTCAGAGCAAAAAAAACACGGCTGGCAAGTTTCAAAAAAAAAGAAAAGAAAAAAAAAAAGAAAAGGTCAGTCGGAAAGCTTAAAGACCTGATTATTCACTGGCAGAGACCAAAAGCAAAGCAAAAACCAACCGCTACGCAATTAATTGAAAAATTATTGGCAGGCCAGGCCAGAGTGTTGGAGCTGCCTTTAATGATAAATGATAATAGGAGCAGCCAATGCTATACAGCAGGATGATACACACCCCCCCTCTACAGCGAAAGCACAAAATGAGACATACTATTATCATAAATAGATTAATTAACTAGAAAGACAACATTAAAGAACAGGGGGCTATTAGCGGGCAGCCAACAGCTTATTCCACGGGTGAAGTTGATGAATCCAGGTAGCCAGGAATGCGACGCGCAAACGTGGAAGCAGAGAGCAGAAAAATGTTTTGGAAACTACGTGGCAATTACCTCCTCCCTTGGCTCCTCGCTCCGGCTCCGGGGGAGCTGCCAGTGCCAGGGCTCCAGCACACCACACGCAGCTGAAGGTCAAAGGCAGAACTTGGCCAAAATATGACGAGACTTTTCTACCCGGCCACAAAAACCCGTCTGCCTGGTAGGAAGCTTCACAGTTTGCACTGAGGAATGACTTTGGATATGTAGCAGGAAGGTATTAACATTTCAGAAAGAAATACCTTGAAAAATGAATAAATGTCACTCTTTGTTCCTATTAAGAGTTTTCCTGGTGAAAATAACGCTGCTTTTCCCAACAGCAGTTTGTCAGCTGTACATTTCCCATGATGAAAAATGTCTGCCGCTTAGAAATGTCGACCAGAGCTCCACACTAGACACGGGTAACAAAGAACACACATAGACACGGAATTTACCGAGAGAAATCTCAAGTCATCATGTGCTCAGGGCCAACGCGACAGAAATGCCTGTATCTAAACATACAAGTTTAGGGGGTTACCCATCCTTCTCCCCCCATCCTCTACAGACTCATGGGGTGCTCTACGACAGGGAAGATGGATATATTTTCTCTGACAGACAATATAGAAAAACCATGCGTTTCATTCCCAGATGAAGCGGGGGTTTTTAGCTCACGCTTGACCTCATTTGGGGAACCTCTCGAGGTGCAGAGGTTGTCGCCTGAAGGGCTGATCCTCACCATGCTAACAGTGAGGTGAGCTGGGGATAGAGCTGTGGGTCTGTGATATTCACAGCTGGGAAGGAGCAGAACCCTCTGTCTCTGAACTCCAAACCCTCTGTCTCCAGGGGACCCCGGCAAGGCCCGTGCAAGTTTTATTCCTGATTTAGAAGTGGGTACTCCAGAGGTTCCTGCACAGCCCTGCAGAAACTAGGGATTTTATTCTGTGAATAAACTGGTGTAGCATGTGCGATCTACATTAACAGCAGAATGATGTAGTTACAATGCTGAGAAGAATAACAATACTTGTCCTGGAATACAACGGCATTTCTGACAGGCTCTTGGGAATTCTGTTAATGGAGACTGGGCGGTTTCTTTCCATCATCTTTTCTCACCCAGAGCTTTTCATTGTGAATAAGGACTCAGCCTCCTTTCGTGCCAGAACTGGACTCTGCAATGCAGAGTCAGAGAGAAAAAATACATTTCCCCGAGGCGCAAGGGAAAAAAAGCCTTCCCAATCCCCATACAGCTGGCTTATTTCCTGAAGCAGCTTCAGACCCAAATGGAAACATACCCCTATGAAACGTGGATGCTTCAAGAACAGTGCGCTGCCAGAGCCTATCTTTGTTATTAGTATTACAAAGTTCTAGCAGAAATCGGGACCCTCCTTGATAACAGACATCCTGCGTGGCCTGTACGGAGGTACAGAGAGAGAGACACGTGCTTTTTAATATAGATGTAACTTGGAACGTAGATGGCACAGCATAAATACCTAGAGACTTTACCACATGCCAGAGAAATACATCACCCAGGCTGTTTTAATCTCATCTTTAATTCTCTTTTTACCTTCCACAGAATTTATGAAAAGATTGTAGAGATCCACAGAATCTCATCAGATATTTATTTATTCATTTAAAATATTAATATGGGAGAATCCCACTACAATATTGCCAAGCAGGAAGCACCAGACAGAAGCAGGAGCGTACTGCAAACCAGCAGATGCAGCTGCACCCAACACCTTCCTAACATCTTTCTGGGTTTTATTTCCCCGCTTCTTTGAAGCCAGCTGTGGGGAAACCTTCAAGTGCTTTCTGCTCTCGCAAGGCAAATTGAATTTGTGCTGATATTTGGAAGGTTTTTTGCAAAGACTTCTGTCTGGTGGCGAATCAGGATAGGACTAAGACCTCTGGTTTCAGCCTTTTCAGGTTTTGAGTGCTCACCTGGAGAGATCTCCAAGAAGGAAAGCTTTGCTGAGCATGCTGAATATTTGCCCTCTAACCGCCTAACCCCTTCTCTGCCTCTTCGAGAAGGATGTGAACATTTTTAAAGAGACAGGGAAAAGTCAGACATTTCACCAGAGAAAGGATCCCTAATCCAATATTTCTCAAGAGGATGCTACTCATTAGTCTATATTCTTTGATCTGTTAAGGCATTTAAATCTGATTTCCCCCAAATCAAACCACTCTGATTCAGCAGGCTCGCTCAAAAACGTCACTGGCAAACTTGAGGAAAAAAGTGATGTTACTCTGCCTTGCAGCTCACCTTGGAAAGCCCTCTCCTCCCAGGCCAGCCGTCATACCCGTATCCTCTATTTGTACGAATTCATCCCCAGGAGCCCACTGGTTTCCACTCAAGCCCATTCCCCAGTGGCACATCCAGCACCATTTTGCCAACGCTCAAGGCAGAGCTGCAAATTAGTATCTGCAGCTTGCAAACATTAATTCACCTGCGCCAGGAGCGTGTTGAGGATCATCTGTGGGGCTGGTCCTTGTGCCAACAAACTCGGGACACCACAGCGAGAGCTCTCAGGCCTGGGGTGGAAAATTCAGACTCATTTTTGGATCCAACAAAACATGCCTCTCTCCTCCTCGGCAGCGAAGAGGGTTGCTTATTGTCACAGATAGCAGGCTCTTGCCTTCCCTGGGTTTAATCCCCAGGAGGATTTGGTGGGATCAGCCAGGGACCCCTCAGACGCCTCCCAGCAAAGGCAGCAGTGATGCTGGTGTTAATGGCAGCAGAGACCCTCCCCAGAAGCTGATCCCTGCAGCAGAGCACAAGCTGGCAGGAGGGGGAGAAATCTGTACATACTCCATTTGAGCAGGAAAGCGTTCACCTAATTCAGTAAGCACGAGAGCAAATGTCTTTTGCTCCGAAGGGGGATAGAAAACGTAGCTTTAAGCAATTAACACAATAGCAAATGTCCCCAGCATTGCCCCATATGGCGTGTAATTTAAATCATCTATCTTGCTCTCTATAAACGCTGTTGAAATTGATACAAGACAATTTTAAAGCCAACTGAAGTTTAATTAATGTAAATTGTCTCAACATCTGAGATTTAAAATATTAAAAAAAATAATTAGGCTTAAATCAAACATGTTCCACTCGTGCTGAGCCATGCAAGGTAAAATTTAGGGGGAAAAAAAAAATGTGATAAATAATGACGCACGTGCAGCTTTTCCCCTCACTTAAGCAACGATGTCTGGGAGCTGGTTCTCCTTTCCCTGTGTAGAACAGGAGGGGTATCCCTGAACCGTGCGCCCCACTTGTGCAGACATGGCTGGCACTGGGAAATGGGTGCTAGCCACAGAAAATGGAGCAGTGAGGGTATCTACACATGCAGCTCAAACACCGGGAAGTCTCTCCCGTTATGTTCCCAGACCTACGTGACAGGTTTCAGAGACATCCTAGGGAAAACAGAAGCCCTGAGCAGCACTTCCAGCAGGTTGAAGCTCTGTATGAAATGTGCACTGAAATGACATGTATGTGGTTATGCACTTAGCAGGGCAGGCTGAGAGGCTTCGGTGTGGGGCGGGTGTGGAGAGGGAAGAAAAGTCATCTTGGCAAACCCCTGCTTCTCAGTGTCTGACCAACAAATGGCCTGAACACTGAAGTGTCTGAGGGCAGCAGCTCTGCAATGGCCACTCACCCCTACAGCCAGCTGGCAGGAGGGCTGGGACCTGTCTCTGCGGCTGCACCATCATCACTGTTATTATCATTATTAACATTAACATTTACTACCTGCTGTCCCCACTGTGAGGACATTGCAAGGAAGAGGTTAGGCAGGGGAATTCACACCGCTGAAATCGGCAGCCTATAAACAAAAGGGACAGGACACCTCCTCACTTGCTCCCTTCGACTGCAGCAGAGCTTCCTCGGGGTGTCTGTTCCCCCTTTTCCTTAAATACTTGTTCAATAGCCCCCTGCTGGGAAAGGAAACCTCCTTCGAGGTGCAGCCAGCCCCAGGGGTCTCCGGCAGTAAGGATGTAACTCACCTGAGGTTATTTCTAACTCCAGGCACCAAACCAAAGAGAAAAGAAGCACAACTGGGAAAGTGGATCTGCTGTCACAAGAGCGCATCTTGTAGTTACAAGAGCACGCTGGAAACCCTGCATTTGCTTGTCTCGTTATGACATTTTAATTCCAGCCTTTCCTCTGTTACTGAAGGCACATTTGCCACCTATTCTCTAAAACTATACATATTTGTTTCTTAGGCTTTTGAGGATGGATACAGTTCCTGAAATAAAGATTGCTGTGAATGACCGAACTGTCCCTTAATTACTGTATCAGTCCTCCCACGTGGGCTCTAAACTATGAGCTGGTTTAATTTCCAAGGTGTAACAATATGGCCTGTAACTCTTGTTTTCAGGAACAATAAATACTGTCGTAATTGTTTTCCTTTAAGAGTCTGAATTTATGGGAAATAACAGAAGAATCAGGCCAACCTGCAAAAGAAATAGTGACTCTGTAATCCCCATTCGGTTTTCATTCTTCCATGCAACACATTTCTGCATCTCTTATTAATGAAGGTTTTGCTGCTGCAATGTGCCTGATGTGGGATGGAATGTATTTAATTCGATATGTAATTATTATTATGAATGCAACTAAGCTTAGTGGAGCAGTTTCCCTTATCTCCAAGGTAAAATACAGTTCTCAGGTGAAATGTGCAGCTCCTTAAACCTCTATTGCATCAGCACTGCTGTTGATTTGAAGAGGATTTCGTTTGAGTGCATTGAGATATTGCTAACGATTAATCAGGGTGTGCTGCAATCTCCCCCCCTCACCCCCCAATGCCTGCAAGTGCTAAAAATTGGAATTCAAATGAAAATAGTTGCCAGGCTTGGGTTGGCTTTTTGGTTTGGATCGGTTTGTTTTTAACTAAAGCACATCTAGGAGCTGCAGAGAGACACCTCCTTTAAGAACTAAAATGTGTCTATCTTCACAACCAGAAAAAACAGTGCTTCATTTTTCGTCAATAGTGGCTGAGATTTTGAAGTCCAGTGCTGCAATCCTTGAGGATTCAGCAAAAAAATGCATCTGCTGAACAGGTAAAGCAGCCTTCTCCAAAGCTATTTAATACCTCAGAACGGTTTGAAGGCAGGTTGGGGGTTTGCTGCAAGCGTGGACATCACGAATGTACACAAATAAAGGTACAAATTACTGAACGCCCTTCTCTTTCAATAATGACCAGACTCGCTCTAGCAAAATGTAGGTCATTTCGTTCCTTCTCGCTTCTCTTACTGTCAAGTTCACAGGCAGCCGTTTTCTCAAGCCGTCTCCTCTGTGGTTATTTGCATTTTGCTCCAGTCCCCACATCCTCAGCCGTGAGAATATTAACCCTGCCTATCAAGTGCAAGCGAAACCGGCATATTCCCTGCTTCAGAATTAATTTAAAAGCATCCATTTTTGACAAGGTAAATAGTCCTGCTTAATATTGACTAGCAAACACCGACAGTTACAAAGGGGAGAAAAAACCCCCAGAGTGACTGTCTGTGCAGACAGGTCTGGTACTTACATGTGAACTCAAATTTCTACACCGGCACTCCCAACAGCCCTTGGAAACGCAGTAACTCTGGCAGTAAGAACTTCAGGGTGCTAGGCTTCACTCTGTTTTCTAAACGTGCGCGTTGTGCGCCTGTTAGAGGCAGCCAAACCCCACACAACGCCTATCCCAGCCTCTGTTTCTATTAAAACGAACCCATCGCCCACTAGTCTGTATAGCTGCTTTTTATTCTTCCTGGCACAAGAGAATAAGGCACGGTCACATGTGGCGAAGCCAGATTTTTTTCCCCCTCTTCCTTCCCCCAATCAAAACAAATTTCCAAAGACAAAAGGAAGGCTCCTAGTGCTTGGTATTCACCCTTCGCCACCCATGTATCACACATAATTAGCAAGTTAAACCTACAAATTAGATGTCGTAATTTGGTAATTACGCCACAATCTGGTCCTTTTTAACCTGTTTTTGCCTGAATGAGAATATTCCTTGTTAGCTTTCCCTATCTCAAAACACAGTCCAGTTGTCTGCCCTTACTGCTGCTGATTTTTCATTCTCAAGTGAGAAGTTAGATGAGAATGGAAAGTAGGCAGCATTGAATATTTTACTGTTATTGTTACAGCTGAGACTCTCATCAAAAGCTATATTCAACACGCCCATAAAATTCAGTCGGCGTATGTTCTACCTCAGTCCACACACAGCGTAAGATGTAAACGTTCCCTGTAAACTCTTTTTAAAATGCAAAATGCGAAGAGGTTTGGCTTACAGAGGATACTGGTTATAAGCGCCTAGAAGAATCCCTCTCCTTTTATTCTACCCGTGAAACATCCAGATTCTTTCCGCCCAGTGACACCAGTTATATTTACTTTCGACTGTCAAAGTGGAGCTCTGAAATATTTGCTTGTACTAAGCAGGCGGGGGATGATTCGTAAAAAAATACGTCTAACCTCTCAAAGGAGCTTCCCAGAATAAGCAGCCAGTTCAGTGAGTTCTTCAGGAAAAAAGCAAACGCGCAAAGCTATTACAGGCAGAGTCCAGAGCTGCAGGAAAAGCACGGCAGCACAAGCAGGGGCAGAGGAGAAGCCCCCTTTGCAGGATCTCTCATTTTCCCCGACTTTGTAATCAGCCCTTTCTGAGCACCTCTTCAGCCTCTCCACTTCCTAATCAGCGAGCGTGATGGAGATGCTAGATGTATTTATCATTTTTTTTCCTCTGCCTTTAAAAATTGCCCCATATGCTGGAATGATTGTTGAGGGGAGAGGAAAGGAGCATTCTGCTCAAAGCTTTCCTGTGGAAGGGGGATGTGGGGAGCAGGAGGAAGTTTTTAATAGTAGGTGCCAACGCCTGGTAACTGGGGTAGCCACGGGGTGCCGAACGCTCCCGATCTTCAGCTTCTTTCCTACCAACATCATTATTATTCCTCGGCCGTGGCTCTGACTGGGGAAGGTACTCAAGCAGGCACCTCATTTTAAGCACGTGAGAATTCCCAAAGGGATTAACGGGGCACAGAAATATTTGGTGGCAGCACTTGCCCTCCCAGACCCCAAACAGTGCTTCTCACCGAATCCCGCGGAGCTTCCCGTTGGGGTAGTTTATTTAAACAAAGCTTTGAAAATGAAATAATTGCCTTTTCGTTTCGTTCCTCCATCAAACCTCTTCTCACATCAGCAGGCTCTGAGCAGTTCTCCATTCCTGTTGCTGGTTACGTGGTTTGGACAATGCTATACGGGAGAGAACCGGTGCGATGGAGCTCTTCTTAACTACTGGTGTTAATGAGCCAATACTACCTAACCAGGGCAAGGCATTTCAAATCACTCTGGAACTATCAATATAATCAGCAATCCAATTAAATTAATTTTTGCCTGCTTTTTTAAGTACACTAACTGGAAAAAGAGACTGAGAGGCTTTGTTGTTTTTACTTAATGGTGCTACAGAGGAATGCTCGTTCATTCCTTTGATGAAGTCTCTAATGGCACAAGTAAATCAAAGTCAGTTTTCCCAAATCACGACATAAAACCTGATAAATAACTGACAGCACTTTCTTTGCTACACTTGAAGTGAGCGATTTCCCAAAACGTCAGGGACCATGGTAGGAATCAAAAAAAAAAAAAGAAGTCAAATGATAAAGGAAGCTTTTGCCTGATTAAACCGCTTGAAAAAATGTGTATGGAAAGGTGAAAAAAAGGCATCAAGGAAACATTCCACTATTTTGCAGTGGACTTTTTAGTTCCAGGTTAATGAAAATGGGCTGCTGGGAGTTACTGGTTCTTTCCTTACACGCTTCAGCCTTGATATCTTAAGATGCCTTCGAATGCCAAGTGTTGGCTTTATGGAGAAGATTTTGGAAAACAGAAAGCAAACAGAGTCATAAATAATACTGCTGCATTTAACACGGCTCTGGCTTTCCTCTTTTTAATCTACAGAATTACCCAAAGCCGCAGCGATCGGCATTGGCTGGCATGCCTCAGTGCAAAGACCGATAATAGTTGCTGCTTCTTTTAAAATAGTTATTGTCAGTCCCCTGGTAACAAGGAGAAAGAGAAATATCCACCCCGAAGTCAGTGTGAAAATGAAAACCAATACAGGAGAGAAGCTGTCATATTTGATTTAAGGATTACAAAAGCCTGAGCTACCTGCTGGGGAGGCCGTGATAATGAGAGGGGAGAGACTTTCAATAATTTTTCAAAACTCCCTGAGTGACTGAATAAACTTGTCTGAAACTCAGCGTGTCCCAGGACCTCAAGGAGCTACCCGCTTTTAAAAAGTTTCCCCTCTAACTCCCATTTTCAGCAGCAGCATTTTCCCACGTGCTTTGCCATAGCGCAGACGGCCCCGGAAGGGTAATCTGCTACAGAAAAATCAAATATTTGGGCCAAGAGGATGCTGTAAAAGTCAGTCCTCCTGCAAACATATTGCAAAACTAACCACCTCCCCTAGACAGCTGCAGCCTCTTTGCTTTCAGTGTCCTGCTCCCCTTCTTGCTCTGCAGCCTCCTAAAACTCCCCGGGTCTCAGCTCCTGAAAATTTCCAGCATTTCTGCACTGGTGATGTTCTTCAGCATCAGCTTCAAACCTGTCTCCCGGGTTTGCCTCCCCCTGGCCTTCAGGGCACAAGCAAACAAGTGGGACGGCCCCTGGAGAAGATAATTCAGCCCAGCTCCCCTGACCTGGGCTTGTGGGACAGACTCAGCCTGTTCTGAAATTCCCAGAAAGCACGTGTAGAAGGTGTAAGAGCTACCAAGAAGCACACAGATAAAATTACTGCCCATTTTTGGTGCATCAGTACTGAAATATCTTAGCATGTTGTTCCACCAGCTCCGAGGGACTGCCACGACAGTGGGTTTTCTCCCTGCTACGCCCTTTTCACGTGCACCTCTGCCCCGAGCCTGCTGTGGAGCCTCCTCACCTCTCCTTCTCGCCTCCATCACTGCTTCCCATAAACCACACAGCCTGGGTGAGGCCAGGGGTGTGTTTTCCTGGCACACTGATCCCCATCATTTCACCTGGATATTAAACACCACATGCTAACCGGAGCTGCAGCACCCCAGGGACATTTCCAGCACTTAATCTGTGTGCTGCTGCAGAGCAGGGGTGGCCCTGGAGCAATGAAGAATGTCCCAACCCATAATTAAGGGCAGCAAGCCAGAAGGATTAGCCTCATGAACAAAAGAAACCCAAGAGGTTTCAGCAGGTGCAAAAACTAACTTGATATGTTATTCCCCCCCATTTTGCTATTTCCCATGGATTTTCAA
The DNA here is from genome assembly GCA_033439905.1 of Ceryle rudis. Taxonomy (NCBI): domain Eukaryota; kingdom Metazoa; phylum Chordata; class Aves; order Coraciiformes; family Cerylidae; genus Ceryle; species Ceryle rudis. The sequence goes on from JAAGNO010007511.1 coordinate 17,876, forward strand.
TCATTTCAGCTTCAGAAGAGGGGATTAAATGACCCACAGATCTTCTGCACCTCCCAGGTTCCAGAAGAAAACTGGCGGGTTTATTTGCATTTGATTTCTTCACAGCAGCAGCAAGAGAAGTTGGGAGCTCAGGAGGTTAAAAGAGGGGACGGGGTGTCCACGGTGTTTCTGCAGGGAGCAGGGTTTGCCTGTACCGAGCCTTCAACAAATGCTCCCATAGCTGAGCAGAACCGCGGCAGTGATGTTCCCCTCGCCAGAAGTAACGGGCAATCTGCTCCCAGGGCCTCTGAGCAAACCTGCCACGCTCCCCAGCCAGGGCTGAGGTGGGAGGGAAGGGACCCCCATCCCTCATGACTAAAACATGAGCCCCTGCCAACCCGCTGGCAGAGTCACCCACCGGAGGCCCCGCGGAAGGCTGCGCTGTGCTGCTGCGGGAAGTGCTTTCGCCCGAGGTGGCTTTTGTGGAGGCCATGTTTGCGTGCAAACCTCCACTTACAGCAACACGGGGCAGCCGAGCCGATGTTCATACAAGTGTAAACTTACAGCGAGAGGCAGGAGCCGCCGGAGACGTTCCAGCGCTCGAGCCAGTCAGGGTGGCGAGCGGCCTCATCTTTTATTGAAGCCCTCTCCTCAGAGGAGAGCTAAAAATTCACTCGACACCATCAGGAAAGTGTCTGTTTTGGCTGCAGAGAATGGTTCCCGATCACGGAAAGATAAAAACATCAAAATAAGCTAATAGGGATATGCCTTGAAATTTGGTCCCAGCGGGCGGGGGGCCAGGTTTCCTGGGGACGCGTTAAGCACGGCCCAGGGCATCGCGGCACGCAGGCGCGTTGGACTGAGCAGAGCCGAGGCAGGCAGGGATGAGATGCTTCAGAAAGGATATCCAGCAAAGGAAAAAACAAGAAAAGGAAAAAAAATAAGAACAAAAATCTAATGAAGATGTAATGACATCTACTGAATTTGGTTTTTTAGGGGAACAAAACTTACGCACGTGCAGTGATGAGGTCTTGACCCCACTGCCCAATTTCAACCAGTTTGTCCTTTCTCTTACGCTCTTCCTGCAAGTTTCCTGCAAACTGGAGTTGAGAGAAGAGAGACACTTTGTCAGTGTCTCTACTGACGGAATGCTATCAAAAGTGCTCACCCCTCATTAGACACAACAAAACCCGCATGAGAGAGAGCCGGACATTGCTGGGCTCCGCTAGTTCTGGGCTGATGCAACTTGTTTTTCCAAACCCGGTGCCTACTTCTCCAGTTGCACTCCAGCTCCATATACCACTGACCGTTTTCAAGCACCCAACTTGCTTTCTTAGTGCAGCAGTACACCATGGTGTAGCAAATGATTGTGCCTGATTTTACACGGGCAAGCACCATCAAGTCCCTCCTCAGAGGAGCTTCCTATCTAAGCAGATATAATCCCATTAATGTCTGTGCTACAGTGGTTAAAATTAAAGTGGGGGGAAGAAGAGTAAGATCAGACTTCTAAACCATAAGTGAATAACCTGCTAACATGGGGTAAGACCCAGGCAGAGACCCTGCAGAGGTCCTTCCACCCCACACTGTCCTACACACCAGACCTATCTTCTTTTCCGTCTCTAACCCTGCTGGCCACTAACAGTTTGAACAGTACCGTGCTTTTTGCTTTCTTTAAAGCTGATCTAACTCACAAGCAGACTTCTTGATTATATTTACCCAACTGACCTATTTTAAAAGGTCAGTATTTTAATAAAATACTCTGCCAGAACCAAGTGCAAGAGGTTAAGAAAACAGACATTACAGCCGTGCAGATTTCTTAGCTCAGTACTCACTGTGCTCTCCCCACCACTCACCGAGCATCCCAGCATTTAATTATTGCAATGTGAAGAATCATGCAGCAGTATGATGAAACCTTAAGATGCTATCTACGATCACATAGAAGAGTTGGATCAGATAGCCCCAAAGCAGACTGTAGGGAGAGAATCTGCCCATTATCAACCCAGAGGTTCTCGTTTTCAGAAGTAAATTGACTGTAATTCTTCGTGCCTGTCGATCTCCCTGATTTTATTGGACTGTGCTCGCTTTTAAGGCCTTCCTCACAGCAATCTCTGAAATGAAACGTTTTCAAGCTTTTATTCCACTGGTTATCCTTTTTCTTTATTAATTAGCCATATAAAAGTAGATCGAAAACACTGAGACTGGCAACATTACCTATATTGGCACCTGTAGCTTTCACTAACGTTGCTGCATTGACCGGCGCAGGATTTAAAGGACAGCGTTTTACGTTCTCAGTTGTGCCACGTTAGGGCTGTACATCCTCCCAACGTTTTATTTTGTTATCTCAATAAGGTGCAGGATACTGAACTGTCACCTTCAATAACGCCCTCCCTTGCAGACGCATGCCATGGTGATTCCACAGGCTCCCCTTTCTCCCTTCAGGTGGAAAGTGCTCTCTATGTGGTTATGATTATTTTCTTGGCTTCTAAAGCAGGATAACTTGGCTCAGCCTCTGTGAAGCCTGCTGAGCTCTGCCAGCTTACACTGGCTGAGGACCTGGACCAGATTATCCCAACAGCTCCTATGAAAGCCAACTACAGATGATGAAAGAGCAGTAGAAGTAGAGCTGTTTCTCCCCTCAGCCATAAAGCAGCACTTCCAATCCAGAACACACATCACCATGAAATTTTAATAATTAAAAAAAAAAATAAAATAATTGCCTTTTGATTTATTTACACTGGGTGATATTTTCAAGACTTTTCTCAGAAAACCTGAGCAAAAATTTGCTTTATGGTCATGAAAGCTAGGGTTCTGCAGGACTCGGAAGTGCCGTGACATACAAGAAGGTCTCCAGAGCCAGCTGCAGGGCTGGTGCTTACCAACAACACAGAAAGGGAGACAGCACTGCCACAGCCAAAGGTCCGGCGGTAAGAAACCCTGCCAAAACACGCTGTGCCAAAAGACTTGCAAACCCAGCCTGAGCCAGTAGCGAGGACTCATCTCCTTAGGGGGTAGGACTGGACGATGACATCTGGTATCTCCTTAAGTGTGGGATTCTTCCCTTTATTTATTTCAGAAGAATAACTTCTGCAGGAATCTCCATCACAGAAAATGAAAGTTTTAAAGTACTGCTGACACCTCCTGGAAAACTCTGAAAAACCTCGTAGATCACTTGAAAATAAAACAACGCCTCTGTCACACCTCTGCCTGTTCTTTTAATTCTTGCTAAAAGGTGTTTGTGTAGGTACAGCAGCCAAGGTGAAACAAAATATACAGCTAAGAGAAAAATGACTCCTACTACAGTTAGCAATTTCTTTCAGATCTTTTTCTTCCATGCTACATTCTCTGTGTTTCTTTTAAACGAGAAGAAAATTAATTAAGAATTAATTTTTCCATGTTTGTAAAACTCTCCTGTCAAGGCAGCATTTCCTGGGCTGCTCCCAGCCGCTGCGGCAGCCGGTGAGGGGGATGCAGGAAAACTAAGGAGCTGCCTCGACCCGCTGGGCTGTGCCAAGCATGACCTAAGGCCCCCAACAGTATGTGTATACATACTGGGGTTTTTAAATATACAGAGGCATGCTGGGGGGGGGAATGGGGGGAGTGTCTCCCTCCCGTCTTAGCTCTTCGGTCCGTAGCAAAGCACCATCTCTGCCATAGCTGAGAACAAACCATTTTGAGACACGCAAAAGGTGCTCAGTGGACAAAGAGAAGCCACCCTAGTTCCTGATGCATCCAAGCTGCTGTTTTCTGTAAGCCTTGGCCCGTTCTCTCCTGTTTTTTAACACAACATTGATACCACCGCATACTGAAAACACTGAGGCAAGCCCCCAGATCCACTCCCCAAATCCAAGAGCCAAACTTTTGCTGAAACCTACATGAAAGTAACGTGCTGGTTTTCTCATTCATTTTCTCATTTCAGATAATTTCTTTCCCATTTTCAGTCTCGTGTCCATAGCTGCATGTACAAGAAACATCAGGTTATATGGGAAAGTTGAGACTTATCTTGAAGAAACACACACGTTTCAGAGAGAGGCTCTGTCAGAAGCACTGACTATTTAGGAGACATTTGCTGAAATTAGGAAAATAAAAAAGCAGCTATTGTCCCGATGCAGTGATCCTCCTACGTGACCTGCCCAGCTCTTTTTTGAGAAGGTCTAACTAAAAGCCGAGCCCTATTAAAGAGCCTCCTGCCAAATAGGTGTGTGCTGGTTTGTACCCCCGGCTCAGCCGGCCAGGGGAAACACTGCCACACTTTCCATCTCCATCACCATCAAATCAACCCCTCGGGTTTCCCTCTTGTCCTTTTAGCTCTTGGCTGCTGCTGAGCCTCCCAAAGCTCAATTCACCCCCTGAGGAGAGAAAATGTTAGCTGGAAATCTCAGAGCAGAGGATGAGAAATGTGACCCTGGCCCATTTCATAGCCTTTTAGCCCAGGCACGAATGACTCACTGAGAAACAGAAGGATCGAGCCCATGAACCGCTGCATTTGTCATGCAACCAGAAGCTCTGCTAAATAGATCCACTTTTAATTTCTGTTTTGCTGATTTTATTTCTTTCACTTCAGAAAAAATGTTCTTGTCCTCCCCTGTGAGTACATACACATTATTTATTTATCACCCTATGAATATCAATTTGATTCTTGTCCATAATTAAACTCTGCTGCTCTATATCAAATATACCCCGTCCCATCGCTTCGAGTGTCTGTCTCTGCCCTGCCAGGGCTGAGCTGGCAACAGTCCTGCAACAAGGATGCTCTTTTCTGGGCACCTCTTGGGCCCAGGGCTGCCACTGTGGCTCCTGCCACAGTTGGATTTTCCCTCCCAGGCTCCTGAAGCATCTTCCTCTGCTGATTTTCACATACGAGCAGTGCCAGGTAGTTCAAGAAGGATTCGCACTTGCAAGTTTCTTGACTCCACCTTCTTTGCAGCAATCCCGAAGGGGAGGAGCCTGCAGCCCCGGTCTGAAACTGTAAGGGATACTATTTGTTTCATCCAGAAACAACAGCATCAGGCAACTGATTAAACACTGATATGGGAGGCCTGACAGCAGAGTCGGTAGCCTTGCCCAGATAAATATTTAATCAGAGGGATTAGTTGGTTCCATTAATGTTATAAACTACTAAGGGGGAAAAGTTGGAGGGGGAATTCATTTGTGCAACTATTTTAGAGAAATAAAAAGAAAACCAAGAGTAAAGGGAAAGGAAGAACTTTCCTTGCCCCGGTGCACTTGCAGCAGCAGAAGGGACCTGAGCGGGGAGCATGTTTTTGCTTTTTTTCCAATGTTTTGTGCGGCTGCCTGCTGATCCTGTTCCATTAACATTGCCAGCCAAAGAAAAGAGCTGTAACAGCTCTTTGTGTGGTGCTGAGCACATCAGAAAAGAACCTATTCGTTCTCTCCTCATCGGTGCTGATTTACAAGCTTTTGCCCACATTTCACCCCTCAAAAGGAAAAGCACAGAACAAACGGTTTTGGTGGAGTTTGCACTCACCATTTCGTGGCTTGAGCTTTGACACAGGATCAGAGTGGGTAAGCAGCAAAAGCAAAGCACCAGCACCTGTTTATTGTGAGCGAGCTGTCCTCTCCACTTCAGCTTTTTTGTTTATGTCCCAGCATAAAACATGGCAACCCACACGGATTAGAAATTAAACTGTAAATGAGCCTTTTCCATTCGCTGCCTAAGTAAGGATTAGCATATTTTAAAACATGCTCAGGGGTTTTGCACTTTCTGTAATGAAACCTGTTCAAACAGATAATTGATACGCAGCCACTAAATAAACATCTGACTGGAGGAACAACGTTCTCTCTCCTTTTTTTTTTTGTAATAAATTATTCTTCTGTCTGCAAACATTCCCTACCAGTGACACTCTCCATTGCAGTGGGCAGTCTCCACAACAAAGTTGGAGCAGGTAGAAAAGAAGACTGAGTGTCTGAACCTAAGTAAGAAATACTGAAATCCATCGAGAGCACAGCAGAGAGGGGAAAGAGGGTCAGAGCAGCACCTCCTACCCTTTTATCTGACTGAAAAAAAATAAATTTGTCCTCCATGCTGTCTCAGGGAGGAGTCCCCCTGTCTCCTTGTCAGAGGTACCTCAGTACCAAACGGGCATGGCTGTGCAAAGAGCCAAGGACACCCCTCCTTGGGTTTTGTCACTATTACGCTCCCAGGTGGATTAGCCCCCTACAGCTGAATAACTTCTGTGGCCTCTCAGCCTGCTAGATCCTCAATGCCACCCCTGCAAACGCCTTCTGCACACAAACTTACCCAAACAACACAACAGCAATTACCCAAATAACGCTTCCTACCAAATAACCCAGGTTGAGCCTAATGAGTTTGTGAGTGCATGAACAAACACGATCTATCACATGGGGAATGGGGCACCTGCTAGGCCACCGTGTCCTCTGCTTGGCCCAACTCCAACAGTTAATTAATCTGTCATCTTTCGTTACATCGCTACGAGGCATGTAAATATATTCCAAGTCCCACATCTAACAAAACAATGTCACAGCGTCAACAGAAGCTTTGGCGGTTTGGTCCTGATGGTCTCTAAATATCCATTTTGATTCAAAGGCACTTCAGCCTCCAATTAAAATGGGATGGCCAGCCAAGATTATTAGTTTGAATACAGCAATGAAGCATTTGTTCTTCAGTTTTTTTAGGTGATGATGCACAGAAACAGATGAATTACCATCTGACTCCAGTTTAGAGTAGAAATAGAAACAGCATGCACTTAGCTCACGAGTAAGTAGATGTAACAGCTCCCTAAAAAAAAAAAAAAAAAGAAATAACTCTAAAATTAAAACCAGGCATCTCTGAAGTCCCTAATGGCAGATGCAGAGCATGAACCTTCCTGGGAAAGTCTCAGTTTCCACTGCAGGCACAACTCACATGCAGCATGGCCAGCAAGCAAGGCAAGAGCTTTCTGGAGAAGGGGAAAGGGTGGCTTTGTGTGGAAGTGGCAGCTCAGATCACGGGTCTGCAGATGTTAGCTTGGTTAGAGACAGCACACGCCATCTGACAGCCATGGCAGGTGAAAAAGCACATATTGCCTTTAAAAATGCAAAGAAGGGCTTAATGTAATTTGCGGGGGAGGTTTTTTTTGTTTTTAATCAGAAAGAGTCTGCTGTTCTGTCACCAGCACTAATGGCCCTAGTTGCTGTGGTCACATCATTCAGCTGTGTAGCTGTGCTACCTTCATCCCCAATCTAATGGTGTGGGAACCAAAAGAGCGGGTTTTGGATGCACTTGCTGCTGTTTTAACCTCTTCACCTTAAGCTAGACAGGTAAAAAACTGTGCCTTTGAAAACGAGTATGTGAAAGATCAAGTCTCTTGTTGGAGGTGGAAAGCTGACAAGAAAGTCCTGACAGATTCAGTCAGTCAAGAGTGTCACAAGTTTGGCAACATCAAGTCTCACATGCCCCCAGAAACTCTGATTTGCTAACAGGGCCCCAGACCGACCTGAAACACAGGTAGATAGATATTCATGTTGTATATAAACAGCTTTGGAATATTTCTATTAACGGCACTCTCATTTCTTCTTTCAGGAAGGAAGATGCCTCCAAGGTATCTCTTTTGGGTACGCACAAGAAATATGTTTTCCACTCAGACAACACAATCCCGTCCTTCATACAAATGACGTACCCTGAAAGTCTGCCCTTCAGCAACACTTGTTACTTCACTCTGAAATATCTTTGTCCCAGTTGTCCCTATGCGCAGTAGATGCTGCGTACTCTGCATCCAGCAAAGCACGTGTGCAATTGAGGAGGGAATTCCCACTTGTGGTGGTGAGGCAGCTTCAGGAGCGTAGTATCATACACTGCTGACCAAGCAGCCAGCTGGAAAGATGAAGAGCATGAAGAGAAGCTGAGCTCCCAAGAATCCCAGCTGTGGTGCTTTAGGGATTTGTGTAGCACGAGCCATGACCAAAAGCCTGTAAGGAGCCACCACACTCTCCTGTGGCACTGGTGAGCACCCTGCAGTCTCACCTCTGCAGCGAGTATTCCCTTGTCAATGCCTGGACTCTTCCCCCTCCTCAAGAAAAACTCAACGAAAACCAAACCCCCCAAAGCAAACAGCAGACCACATCTTAAAACACATGACAGGTGAGCCTGTTAGAGCTGGCATCAAAATCCTATTACTTAATAAGATTGTTTTCTAGTTTGTTATGAGCCCATGCAGCTATGCTTACTGGGCTCTTAACATGCAGGACAAAGTAAGTCCCGGCCAGCAGTGCGCAGCGAAGATGCTTCTCCCCTTATTTCCCGCCCCAGCCAGATTCCTGGGAAATGAACACTTGGCTTTTAGCCCAAGGTCAAGTGAGTGTTTGAAGAAGGAGATCATTTTTATTTCATACTTCTAACGACCTTTCACCTCGCCTCTCCGGAGGACATAATGTACACACTTGTAGGATACAGCTGAATTCAGCAGCAGCCCAGAAGGGGTTAATCCCGGATGCAGCCGTTAGAGCCTGGCTTGCTGACAGTTCACAAAGGCCATTTGGCATGTCATGCTTTCAACGGTCACTTAAGGGAAATTACATATAATTAATTCACCACAGCTATCTTACTTTATGCTAATTAAATGTCTGGCCACTTATTTTAATAGAATTTTTTTTAAAAAATACAAGTTCAGGGTATTTTTTTTAGAAGGCAGCAGCAATACCATGTTTATTACTTACGTAAATACCCTTAATTATACCCTAACTGGGTTATCTTTATTGCATTTCAATCCTTCTAAGAGTCAGTAGCTCTTTAATTAAGTTGAAAGAGTAAGAGGTATCTTGTTAATTGTAAATTAAATAGATTTAAATAGACAATAGATTACAAATGGTAGATTTACTTTTAAGTGCTATCGAGGAGTCACTGGAAGGCTTCAGGACACCATCTGCCTCAGTTTGTTGGCAAAAAGGAAACCATTCAAAAGCTCCAGAGAGATTCCAACACACCAGTGGCCCGTCAGCCTTCAAACAGCTTCTCAATGAACATTTTAAAAAGAAAGAAAAAAAAAAACAACCCTCCAATCAATCTAGACCCGTGACAATGATGTGAGCAGTGCAAGCACCCTGACTAAAAGTGAAGCCCAACTTTAAACATTAATTCGTTCCATTTTTCTGCAGGAGATTTGCAGGTGCCATCGCACAGGCTGCCGTGGTTCACCCGGCACTGGCAGACCAGACAGACCAAGGGCAAGTTCAACTTTTAGTGCACAACTTGGCTATGCCTTAAAAAGATGTCAGGGATGCTTTGAATTATGGACGTATTGAAAGATGCACGTTCTTACATTTTTATGTGATATTGTTGGCATTAGCTCCGAGACCAATGAATCAGATACATTTCCATACCTAGAAATAAATTATTGTTAAAAGCCATTACTGCTAATCATTACTGCTAATGTCCCAACATTGCCACAAAGACGAGCAGGACTATTATTCTGCACTAGGGCGAAGTGTATACCGTCTCTCTGCTTTTTCTTCCAAATTAGAAGTCAAATTGATCATCTCTGCCATTAGGAGTTATGGCTCGTGGAATTTTATCTTTCCTATAATGCGCCGTGAAAATGCAGTAACAGAGTAAAACAGAACGGCAACTTACAGTAATTCGTTATGAAATGCAACAATATTGAATGTGTCTAGAGTGTATTGATAAACAGATCTATTGTAACAACCAGGGGATGTTACGACCGCTCCAGCGTTAATCTTCCTACGGCCAATTTTCCTCATGGTACATTGGGGAAGCCGGATGCACAAATCCCATTAACGAAAATGGGAAGTGAGGGCAGACCCGTGACCGGTGTAAATCAGTGTACCTTCTCAAAGTCACCAGACCTACAGCAACTTACACAGCCTCGCACACATCCCTTGGCACCTCTTTCTCCTCTTCATGTCTCAGCATAACGCAGCAAGAGGGTAGCACCGATGTGAACTGGAAACATCTCAGACTTTTACATTAAAATTAATGAACACATACATCAAAATATCACAGTTTAAGATATTCCTAAATGCATTCATTTCATTTAAAGAAACATTTTACTTGAGAGGGATAAATAAGCTCAAGAAACATAAAAGACTTTACGTATCTAGATAAAAACGAGCCCATACCTCAGAGAACATACACAGTCAGGCCTGTGAAGGGCTCATATACCCTCTCAAGGAAGACAGGGCCAAGCAAAAGTAGTCAAGCGAAGAGAGACAGTGCCCAAATCTATTCCTCAGCATGTCTAGCACAGGAGATTCTTCACCCTGAGCACCCACGGAGCTGTGGACGGAGGGGAGCAATAGTCACTGTTTTACAAATAATTTTCCAGCTAATTGCTGACTTTCCCTAGCTCACCAGCAGCTCCTGGTGAACAATTAACTTGCATCCCCTTGGGCTACTCATTGTAGAGATTTTTCTAGTTCATTCAGAAGCCTTTATAAATGGAAACTCACATTTTCTCTATAGCACTGCAAGGAGATGCAACCCAGGGACAACTTATTAATATTCACAGCTACACAAATAAATGGGCCACTTGTAGCAGACAAACAAGAGCCACACAACCTGGATGCTATGTCTTAATTCAGCAGTGAAAGCAGTATCTGTCCTGTGGAGGAAAGGAGCTATTCACAGTTCATAGACTTTAACACAATGCAATTTTCAGTTTGAGAAGCAGCAGTGCCTGGGACCGTCGCTGGCAAAAGACCCACAGGAAATGACACAGCCCCGTGGGCACTCATGAAACCTTGAGGCATTTTTCTGAGACTTCTGGATGAATAATGTTCACAGCTGGGGAAAGCAGCTTCACCCACTCCTGTCTCTCTTGTCCCAGTACTCCCCAAACCCCAGCCTCTGCCCTTCTCAGAATCACAGAAAGGCAGGGGCTGGAAGGGACCTCCGAAGATCACTGAGTCCAACCCCCCTGCCACAGCAGGACAGAACTAGAGCAGATCACTCAGAAATGCATCCAGACAGGGCTTGAAAGTCTCCAGAGGAGGAGACCCCAAAACCTCTCTGGGGAGGCTGTTCCAATGCTCTACAACCCTCACAGGAAAGAAGTTCTTCCTCATGTTGAGGTGGAACTTGCTGTGCTCAAGCTGGAATCCACTGCCCCTCGTCCTGTCACAAGGCACAAGTGAAAAGAGGTTGTCCCTGCCTTCTTGGCACCCAGCCCTCATCTATTTATAGACATTCATTAGATCCCCGGACTAAAAAGCACCAGGTTTCTCAGCCTTTCCTTGTAAGGCAGGCGTTCCACCCCTGAGGCACTTCTCGCAGGCACTGGCCTGGCTGGCAGTGCCACAGTGACATCAGGACCTACCTGCCTCTGCACTGGGATGCTCTGAAACAGAGCTGGGTCAGCCCTTGTGGATCTGTCCCATAGCAACTGATCTGGACCATGTTTTCTACATCTCCCTAAAAGGCAAGATGGCATTTTCTAGCCTTTTTTTCAGCTACAGTGTTTGAGCTCTTATTTGAGGAGGATTGTGAAAAGGAAAAGATGACAGCTCTGTTAGACATGTGATTTTCAAGCTGACAGTTTTCCTTTCATTTTAAGGAGCTGAAAAACATTTCCAGTGTCAGACAGATTGAGTTTTAACAACATGACAAACAGGCCCATTTGTTGATCTCAAGTCCTCGCTATCCGTCTTCAATTAACATGGTAAAAAGGTGGCTTGCATCCAGTGTCAGACATTTGTATAAGCAGCACATGCCCTCGCAGTTGGAATCAATGTTTGCCATCGATAGATCGGGAAGGATAATTTATTGTATGACACTAGGCTCACATAATCAGAAGAAACCGGGTATCTTGTGAAAATAGCACTCTTTCAAAAATCCAAAAGTTCCTCTAAGATTTATAGTGAAAAAAGTACTCATGATATTCTAAGGGTGCAGGGAAAAAATGTAATGAATAACCATGAAAAAGTGCAGCTGATTTTGGAGGCAGCATAGAGCACCACAGCAGTGCTGCTAACGCACGTGTGCCAAGGCCATTTCTGGCCAGGACCTGTTCACAAGAGGCATTCTGATTTAATTTCTCTCCTATTTCCTGATAAAATTAGGATTGGCTAGTCCTGATTTAAAATCTCCTCACATGTGAGCTTTTTACATAACAAGAAAAGACAGACAAAGTAAAAAAAAAAAAAAAACCCAAACAAACCCCAAGTACATTTCAGAAGAAAGGAAGGAAAGAGCTGTAAGGGGGAAGACGTCAGGATTAGTGCAGCAGAAGCCTATGCTGGAATTACTCGGGTAACTGTGTGCAAACCAGGCATGCAACGTACAAACACTGGAAGAAGGCAACACCATCATCTAGACAGTGGCACTGTGGATAATTTCTTCTCATTTCAGCCATCTCAGTATTTGTCATATCAATTGGGACAGTGTTTCTTACTACCTCAAGGTGTGTGATGAGATGAGGTGTGGTTAGTGAGGGTTGAGCTCCCACAGAAGTCCAACTCTCCAGCTCTGCTGCCCATTGAAAATGTTTCTCAAGGGAGGATGTTTTCTCATTCTTGTGTGACTACCCAGAGAGACTAAAACAGCAAGGAGAAAAATTAAGCCTTTTTTTTTTTTATTGGAAAGATGATTTTAATGGCACTATTGACTCCAAACACAACAAAGGCCTCTTAAATGCTGTTTAAGATTAAGATGCATATTCGATGGTTAAAACTGAAAATGGCCAAACTTTCCTGATGGAGTCAGCAAATCCTGAGATCTTATTTATTTTAAAAGACCTGAGGGCTACCTGGGTAATTGGAATGAATGCAATAGTCTAGGAACATCTAGCAGCACAGAAGTGACAGAAGCATCCTTGCCCAGATTTTCTGGAAAACACCGGTAACTGTTTCCCTCCCCGAGCACAGACAATACAGGAAGGGTTTATAGTTAGTAAAAATTGTTCTCTTTTTTTTGTACAATTGTGGTGACTTAACAGACATTTTAAAATAAAAAATAAAATCAAACCAAATGGTGTTTGGCATGTGCACTTGCCAACTGTCTTATAGAGCACATCGAGCCATCCGAGTATTTAAATATCCCTGTTTTGATCTGTGTGCAGAAAATAAAATTGCAGACTAAAACTTTCTGAGCAGAAACCAAGAGATGCTCATAGAACCAACGCTCCCAGTCACCAGTGTCTGAGCTGGTGGCCGCTCTCTCGAATCCCACTCCAAACCACCACACAGAGCTTCCCCAAGGTCCCTGAGGATCGCATCCCCCATGGTCAGGGGCTGCTTTTCTCCTTCCCACACAGCACCAGCACTGCACAAGCCCCTCTTGGTGCTGGTGCGTGGGGCAGGGCTGAGCTGAGCAATGCTAAGGGAGCGAGGTCATTTCATGGTGACACCACTAGCTGCATCCAGCAACCTCCTGGGGTCAAGTTTACTCGGCCCAACAATACTGTTCTGCAGTGGATGGTTACAGCCGGTGGAGGTCAGATAAACCTATTGCACAGCCTTATGTAGACTTGTAACTTGTGATGCTCAAGCTTAAATATTACTGTAGGAACATAAAATAGACCATGGGTCCATCTGACTCTGCAACCTGTCTCCAACAGCAGCCATGAGCACATGTCCAGGAAACACTAAGAACAGGATGAGTACATAAGAGTCCAGGTACCCTCCGTTCCTCTGGCTTTAGCCAAAGAGATCTCCTGAACCAGTTAACATTTCTGGCTATTCAGTGGCCCCCGAAACGATCTCTCATCCAAACAGTCTCTTCTGAAAGAAATTCTGGACAAAATTCAAGCAAGCAGATACTAAGCAGACAGGCAGAAGCAAAGCTTGGCTCCAGCAGAGCTGAGCACAGACTAGTACTGTCTGAGACCCATGCGGATACGTGGCAAAAACACAATGTGCAGAAATCAGATAAATGAGAAATTTGCAGTCTGGGTTCCTCACCACGCTACAAGTTGGCTCATCTTCGGAATGCGGGGTATTTTTAGACTAAAATGAAATATAAATAAAAGTATTAACCCTATTTAAAGCAGTACCCTGTCAACAATGTCAAAACAACCCCCCCAAATAAGTAGTTCAAGCTACAGGAAAATGATAAAATTTAACTTCTGTTTATATTTAACTAATGAAGACTTCCACCATACAGACAAGTGAAACCAAAGGAACAACAGCTCAGCACAAGAGGGAAAAGCTCCTTCCCGTTTACCATTAAACCTCTCTCCTACCAGTTCCTCACTATCCTGGCTTCCCACTGCAATAGCTGGTGGAAATAACACTGGTACTGCTTTCCTTTCCCCCTTTAACTGTATTGCCTGAGCTTATCCTTCCATCAGAAGTTATTAATAAAATGTACTAGGGAAATCTTGTTTCTACCATATCTTACAAACTTAGCATAGTGCAGCTGAACACTTAATCTGAACTGTGGTATCAAGTCACGCTGTAGCACCATATAATAAATTTATACATCTCTTGATTAAAAGAAACAACAAGCCATACATCACGCAGACAGAACAAACTCTTCAAAGTCGGTTTACTGATACTACGCACCTAATCCCCAATTCCTCTTGCCGCAGTGGGTTCATTTAACATTCTGAGGTGCAGATTATCAGCTCGCTCTCACTGAATTCAGCAGCAGTCCTTACAGTAGAGGGTTTCAGTTTTGTATAACTCCATTTAAAAACTCAGGCTTCACAAATTAACTCTGGATACAAACAAAGGATACCTAGCATTTCCTCTCCGCAGAAGGGAATTTGTGTGGCTGGTGGCTTTCATTATCATGAAGTAATTAGATAAATCTCCTTTTTCCAAAGATGATACCTTTCAGGAAACTCGGAATTTCAGATTTATGAAAACGTGCTGTGCAGAAATTACTTCATGGTCATCATCAGTCTTCCTATTTTAGATAGATTAATTCCTTTCCTTTTACGGCTCCAATTCTCTGCCTTTCACTGTTGAAATTGAGCCCTGTAGCTGTGATTTCCTGTGATCATAGAATCCCAGAATGTTTTAGGCTGGAAGGGACCTCTAGAGGTCATCTGGTCCAACCTCCCTACACAAGCAGGGACATCTCTACCT
>JAAGNO010007511.1:32954-56187 GCA_033439905.1 Ceryle rudis
TTCCTAACTTAAAACCATTGCTCCTTGTCCTACAAACCCTTTTGAACAGACCTTCCCCCGCCTTCCTGTAGGTCCCCATCAGGTACTGGAAGGTCCCGATAAGGTCCCCCTGGAGCCTTCTCTTCTCCAGGCTGAACAGCCCCAACTCCCTCAGCCTGTCTTCATAGGAGAGATGCTCCGTTCCCCTGATCATTTTGGTGGCCCTCCTCTGGACGCTCCAATAAGTCTACACGATGGTCAGGGTCACCAAAGTACCAAGCAGCTGCAAACTGCACACCACCACGTCTCCTTACCCATTGCACCTACTGCTAGTTCTGAGCTCATGCTAAACCTCCTCCTGTCCCCCTTTTCTTGCATGGCCAACTAGGTGCGAAAACACCCTGCTCATGACAGTCATGTGTCTGAAATGCCCCAGCAAAGTTGGTTCCCTGCCAAGTCCACCCCACCAGACAACTGTTGTGGGAGCTGACACTCATAAGGCAGCTTAAAGAGCAGTTGGGGATGTACACTTGTTGAATTCAAGTCAAGGTTGGGAGAGCAAGTGTGAGATGGAGAGGGAGGCTGAGAGAGTGCCAAGAAGCAAGGGTGCTTATTGTCCTACGACAGCACGATATTCACCACCAGCTTTTCTAACATCATGGGGGCTGAGTCAAGCTGTCTGTCTTTCTTCTCAGATTTACAATCCACAAACCATGAATAGGTCAAGGAGCTCATTGTCTTGGGTGACTACGTTGCCCAAGTGAGGAAGAGGCATGCTGCAAATAAATGAGACGCCAAGTCCAAACCTGGGGGAAAGCCAGGGCTCTCATCATGTAACTTGCTGCCATGACATAAGTTATGGGCGAAGTGCCGGGGTGTTTCTCCATCTCCCTGGTGCTAGCTTGTTCATTAAGCACAGACAGAAAACAGAAGTCTTTTTTCAAACCCTGGAGGTGGAGAACTTACAAGTCCTCTACGAAGCCGCCTGCATTGCTATGCTAACTCCACCTTGCCTTTTTGACAGGAAAATAACAAAAATACACGACACATAAATTTTCTTTCCCTTAAGAAGCAACTCGCAGATGGAATTTTTAGTTCAGTTTTTGAAGTTACTTCTTCTCCTCAAACGTGACAGGGATGGCTCCCTGCTAGATACAAAGAGGACCCAAGCAGAATAGACAGGCAATTCCTTTTCCGTGCTGCTAACATAAAGCTCCTATTTAAGCAGGATAAGAGCAACTCCTCCCTTTGCAAGTCATCATCCCATCTACGCGGAGATCTCTGGTAATTATATAGTTTATTACATCTTAGCTTCATATTTAAAGCTCAACTTCAATCTGGATGAACTAAGATGGTTCATGTGCTGCAGGAAGCTGGGGAAGCAAGGGGAGATTGACTGAGTTAACTCGTGGTAACACGAATGCCAACTCCTCACCAACCAGGCAGTCTTGGCGAGAAACACTAAGCATTCAGGACAGGTGCACAGGGTGGGAGACCAGGCAGGGATTGAGCAGAAAAAGCCTCCCTTGTCCCATTCAGGTGGATAACAGGAGCAGGTTTTTTTCACAGGGAGCAGTAGACACATGGGAAAGATCTTTTGTCAGATGTTGATCTCCAGGACATTAATAAAGACACCCTTTAAGGGAGCTTGGGATCCAGTTTCCACATTCTCAAAAGGACTACAACTCATGCAGCAAGGAAGGTGCAGAGACTGCACTGGTGGTAACACTGTGTAAGGTCCCAGTGCTGCGATCAGCAAGAGAAACCCACTCGTGCACCCTCTGGCTGGGTGCCAAGGGCTCCTCTCCTGCCTGCTCACATACAGCTCAGCATTTTCCATCTGGGCACCAGTGCTGGCTGAAACTCAATGGCTTTGCTTCCCTTGACTTGGGGAAGAGTTCCTGGGTGCTCCCTCCCTACAGCCAAAGCAGGAGTTTACTGCAGCACAGGAACTGACTAGCAATAGGCAGGAGCTGGAAGCTGAAACTGTAAGAGTTTATCCTAGTATCGAGTAGCTTCTCCTCCAGTGAAATGTATATAAAGCACATACACCCCAGTATCATGTTGCCTCTTCCCTTTCGCTTACTGGTTTAAAATCCCAGCATTCCCGGATCCCCTCACCCAAGGGGATTGATGAAGACCCCTTCTGACTTCTCTGAAGAATAGGACTTCTCAGTAAAAATGACTGGGTACCAGCCGCCTTCCTTCTCCACAAGGAGAAAGGACCTGCCCCAGAGTCTTGTTTCTACTTAGTATCTAACATGATTGGAGCATTTCAAAGAAGGGTTTTTTGGGAGAGGAGTCTGAGCCAGTGTCCTAGGCCACCCTGAGTTGTGGGTGTGGGAGTCACAGTTTGGGGAAGGGACAAAATAGAGAAAACAGGGGAAAAAAAAGTAGCAGTGTAGAGAGAAGGAGAGGAGCCTAAAACCAGGAAAGTCTGGGTTTTAGCACAAGCAGCCAGGCAGTCCGAATGCTGCATGCCCCAAACACATGGCTGGTGACTGCTCTGGGGTGTAATGGGGGTCAGACGATTTCATTTCATCTGACATCTGGAGGTACCTTTTGCAGTGAACATTATATCAAACCAGTCCATTTCGGCCAAAAAAGTTGTTTTGACAAATCACTGTTTTGCAGTGGAAAAATACCGTCGTTCAGAGAAGTTTCCCAAACAGCTCTAAGTATGGTTAGCAAAAGCTAGCTGCTCAAAACTTGAAAATGATACAAAAATGTTTGATGTTCCACTTTTTCTCTCCCAACCAAGCCTGACAGAAACCAAGCCTTTACATAAATTAGCATACAATCCACACTTGCCAAGGCAAAAATATTCTATTCTGAGAGAAGGGTGAAGAAAATGCAAATATAAAATAAAATAAAAAAAATCCTGAAATTATCTGTTGTCAAAGTAATGCTTACTCTAGGGCTGTCTTAGGGGCATGGCCAATCAGCTGACTGGGGAGATACAAGGTGGTTTTCAAGTGATCATCACAGACCTGACAGCAAGTGCTACGTGTAGTCCAGAAAAAACCAAACCCACAAAAGCCTGGAGAAGTAAGCACCTCAGTGCTTTCCATCCTGCAGCATCCTGACTTGCAGGCTTTAACAGCCTGGCAGTGGTGTCTACGATTGTCAAAGCCTTCAGGGTGCTGCAGAATGCCATAAATATAGATGGCCAAAGGTGGATTTGGAAGCTCAGTGGTACTCACCTGCTCTGCAAACATCGGCCACAGAATCCAAATCACATTATGGCAATCCTGCAGAAAAGAAAAGGGGGGAAATAAATAAATAAATCACATGAGTTGAGGAGTGACTGTCTGTCACTAAGCCTGACACTTCTCATTTGTCACAGTCCTCCGTCAGCCATGCTCTGTGTGCTCGCAGGCTCTCAGCCACACATCTTAAGCAAATACTTACTCTTTGCAGCAAATATAACCAACTCTACTGCATTTTTTTCCCTGCTTGCACATCCTACCAATACTGGGATTTTCTAAGAACTAGAAGAAAACCAGGCACTAAGATCCCCTTGAAACACTGCCAGATTTGGGAATCTCTTTCCTTCTATCTCAAATTCACCTTCTGACACTTTCTTCTCTTTCACACCCATGCTGGAATAGTCAAGCCATTAACCCGGACACACTTGAATTTTGCTGCTTTACGAGCACTAATTTTCTGTGGGTTGGATTTTCAAAACCCTTCCCCACATAAGAAGCCTGTTACCATTTTTGGATATGACTTAGTACCACCGGACTTTGGTTCCTCACAGAGCAAGTCAGAGAAGGGATACATGATCATTTAAAGATGTTCACAGGGGCCAAACTCAATTTGCAAAAGCAGGGAAGAAAATTAAGTCACATTAATTTTTACTGACATATGTTAATTTATGGAGATTTTAAATCGTGAATTTGAAAAAGAAAAGGGATAAATGGATACAGAATTAAAGTACAAGCTCCACTGCAGAGAATAAATCAAGGTGCCAAACTGGAAGTCACGCTTACTGGGCTGTTTTAACTTGTGCCCCATTCAGGGTTGCAGGGCCACCTTTGGCAAGATGCTTTCTGCTCCTCATCTCTGTCCATAAATCCTTTTTCTCTCTATGTCCCCTTAGACTAGAAATCCCTCAGAGCAGGAATCACCTCAGTGTGTCTGTACAGCACCAAGCACAACAGCACCCTGCCCTCTCTAGACACTGCTGGAACAGAATTAGAAACAATGGTACAAACCCAGAGGGGGTGTCCTACAGCTCCTCCCAAGAGCAGCAACACAAATGCAACAGAACGCCAGGATTGTGCTTAAAAGCATAATTTCCAGCACAAAGTACTCTTTTAGGGCAGGAAATATCTGCATCCCTTGGAATTCTGCCAGCCCGCTTGCCAGGAGTTACTTGCCCTACTGTGAGAGGTGGCATTTGGCCGGCTGCCACGCGGGGGTGGCCCAGGGGCAGCCTGGCTGCTGGCCCCCGAGGGCAGCCTTGCCCAGAGGTGGGAAAGGGCCCAACACAGCACAAAGGCACCCTGGTCTTTGCCAAGGAAGATACAGTTCTTCTCCCCCAAAAGCAGGCACCTCGCATCCATACTCAAGTGAGTTTGTGTCTTTCCAGTCCCAAAGAGGAAAAGAGACTGGAGTCAAATGGTCCTTACCTGATGACTTCCAAACACTAAAGAGCAAGAAAGATCTCCTCAGGTGAGAGATGCAAGGGGGAGGGATTTGTTTCTAAGCTCAAGCAGTGTAAATCCACTTCCTTGACCTCTTTTGGCTCTATCTCCCTTGCTGCTATGAGCTTGCCCTCTACCTTCAGTGCCTTTTTATTTTTTTTAAACAAATCTCATGAGATCACTCAACTAATAGAAAGGATTTTTATTACATCTGGCAACTCATAGTAGTGTCATAAGACTGAAAAATAGCAATCTACTGAGCATGGAAGTGAGGCAGAAGTGTAAGCTGGAGGCAATTACAAAATGTTAATTTGACAGCAAAGGTACAATTTTTGAAGGAAAGAACAATATAAGGCAGATAAACAGTAAAACAACAAAAAAAAAGACAAAGAAAAAGCATAGAATGAGCTTGCCAAAAAGCAATCGTATGAGACTTAGCTGCTAGCTTTCCCTAAAAAGATAACTTAATAATTCTTGATAAAGGACGTGCAAGAACGGAGACTATTCAAACTTCAGTAAAGCATTGGTTATAATGTCACAGAGGAAATACTCAAAACTGAGAAAATGGGAATTATCAGAGGGATTGAAAGCAGCCGTGAAACCAACTAAGAGGCAACAGATCGCACTGGGGAGGACAAACCAGTCTGGAAGGTAAAAATTGGCTTGGGGAATAATTCTCTGTATTATTTAAATTAATAGCCTCTGCATGACTTCTGGAGCATACCGATGTGATTTGCTGATGATGTGATGTTGGAATGAACTGCCATCCCGTGGCAAAGCTGGCACATCTTGCGGCCAAAATTCACTGGGGGGAGGCCCGAGGGATGGAGCTGTGCAGGGTCTTGGGCAATAATTTGGGATCGCTGATGAAAAAACCTGCTGTGAATTTGCTGCTTGAAATGAGGGCAGGGAAAGAATCAGGAGGACAGGCTGGTTGGAAAATGGTTTCGAACCACCTGTCCGAAGGTGCTGCGAGTCAAACCTGCAGAGCTGACAGTGAATGACGGACAGAACTCCCATGGGATTGGCACAGCCTGGAAAGCAGGAAGGAGCTCAAGTGCCACCACCGTCTCCTGTGGTCAAGACAGAAAAAGGCATAGCCTAGGGCTGCTTGAATAAGGGCAGTGGCCAGCCCAGTTTAGAAGAAACTAAAATAACTTGCTGTGTTTTGCATTGCAAAACAAAATTGAGAGGGCACAGAACTTCTTCTCATCTCTCAGAAAACTCCAAAGGTGGCTATTAAACCAGTGTTAACATCAGCACAGCTACATCTGCCTCACCATAAATACATTTCGCCTGCAAGCATGACAGTTTCTAACAGGAGAGGCAGCAGACACTTGCAGCAGGAATACATGGGGACATACTGGGAAAGCAAGAATCACATCATCTTTTCCCCACTGCAGTACCTCATTTTCCTTAAGCTATGGAACCAGCAGCACTGCTTCAGATTTCTGAAATACTGTGAAATTGTGACATGATTTTCTCCAAACATTTTTAAACACAGAAATTATTGCCTGTTTTAAATTCATGCTCTTGAGGACTGTGAAAACTCCTGTAATTAAACTTGGATATTTAAGCCAAGGGAAAAAAAAAAGGATCTGTGTGAAGACACTCTCTGATGCTTCTACAAAAATGACTGTGTTGATACAATCGAGGCTGAGGTGACCTGCACTAGAAATTGCTTACACGGCCACTCAAAGATGAGGAACACGCTGCTAATGGGGGCACAACTCTCACAAAAGCATCTCTCGCCTGCTGACGCCTCAGTCCTGAGTCACCTGGGGTCCTGCAGAATGCCAGCCAACAGCAAACGCAAGAACAAGACCCACAGCTGTACTAAGAACTGGAAAGCTCAATACAGGTCTTAGTCTTATGGAACAATATGATCTCTGCCCTCTCTAACCCTTTAGTGTTTCACCAGCTATAAAGGACCCCTTGTTTTCCTTCAGGGGATAAGATGCTTATCACCTGTCTAGGACTCCGCCGATCTCCTGCTCAGCTCAAGGCACAGCCTATAGTATAATATTTGCTTGCAAAGATACTTTTAACGGGTACGTATCTACGTGAACATTCAGCAAATGTTTTTAGCTTCTATCTAACTCTGCGAAGAGCTTTTGCACCCAGAATCAAACTACTACTTTTCAACTGTGCTAGCTGGTTTAACAAAAGATGCTACTTCTGTTGCCATCATTCTCTGATCATCAGCCAGGCTCGCCAGCAAGACGTTCAGGCTTCAAAAGGTGATCTCTCGGGGCAAAGAAACTAAACAAGTTGTAAGGTCATCCAGATAAAGATACAGGATGCAACTGGAGTCTCCTCATATCTCAGAAAATGCAGAACTACTCAGTGGAGATGCTTTGAAGTTCCAACCAAGTAGTTCAGGTGGGGCCTATGCAGCAAAAATTCCCTCTTCCATCACAGAGCAACTCCTCTAATGCTGTCCACATACACAGAATTTAATGTAAACCAGTAACAAGTTAGGCAGCTAACAGCAAAACTCAGAGCCAGTGTTTTGAACTTCATCTCTTGGGAGAGGTTTGGGTTGCTTTCTTACTTACAGGAATAAACCGCAATAATAATCCTTCTAGGATGCATAAGGCACAGCAGAAGCTTCAAATGCCAGCATTCATTTCCTGCTTCATCGCAGAGGAGCTGCTTCATTTCTTGTTAGTTATGAAACTCCCCCCCACCATACATTTTGCCGGTTTCCTCATGACCAGGTCCTCAGAGGAGCTGGTAAAAATGTTCCGACTCAACAAACCACCTCATGAAAAATGGAGTTTCCAAATAAATAAACCCATATCCATCCAAGAAAATGTCACTTTTCACAGGAAGGTCAGGTTTTCTGTTGATTAATGGAAAAATACTTCTAAATAAATTCTGGTCTTTAAAAACAATAGAAATTTGGGGGTGTTTCCCTGTTATACATTTGTATCAGGACAGAATAAAGGAAGGCCACGAGGAGAAGGGGAAGCACAGACTCTCTCCCTCTCTCGCACTGTTTCAAGATGTTCTTGACAAGAGTTAAGAGGAGGAAAATTAATTATCAGTAACTTGTAACGCTCTGAAACTTTCACCGTTAAAAACTATGAAGGCACAGACTTAAATGGATCCCACTTATTACTCTGTCCATTTTCCACGTATTGAAAGTGAACATAAAGGGTAAGCAGCAAACCACAATACACCTAGGAATGCCTATTCATTTCAATAACAGCAGAGAGAAAAGCGGAGAGGGGGATCAACTCAAAAATGCAATGACACAGAAGATAACAGGAACGCGATGTCTGGAGAGAGGGAACACTCCAGCCCCTCTGTTTCTCCTCTTTCTGCATACACAGTCATATGCATTTCAGTAAGATTCATCTAAGAGCACAGCAGTAGATGTGAATGTTAAGCTACACCACAGTCCCCATGTCCTGGCTTAATTCAAAACACTATGACCCAGCACAGTCCCTTGAAGGTTCATATAGGGACTGCAAAGGTATATACAGGGCAGAGGTACCAACTGGTGCTAAGTCCTGGGGATGGCTAAAAGAAATCTACCCTTCTCCACGGCATAGTTTGGGATTTTGTGACACATCATTTCCAAGTATGCTGTTTCACAAGGTGAAAATTGCTCAGTCACCCACCAGTTCAACCTGGGATCAATACTAAGAGGGATTTACTACCTGCCTCGGTGCATACACCTGCAGTGATCAAAGCTTGTATTGGAAAACCTGGCACCTCGAGCAGAGTTTTTCTTCTTTCCATTAAGGAAAGGAAATACATTCCTTTCAAGGATACAGCCTGGCTATGAACGTATGTGAACCACAACTATTAATAGCTACATCTTCCTGTAAACATAAACAGCAATGTATACAACCAGAGGGTATTAGCAGAATTAGTAAACTATAGAATAAACATCTAGTTTTGCCTTCCTCCAAAACGCCAAGTGTCAGTTCAAGTAAATATTTTCCCAGAAAATGCCTTTTCTAGAAAACTTAGCCTGCTTTTCTTAAGTCTATTATGCAAGTGTATATATATGCAAATTTTGAAAGGTTTTTGTTAGCTCAGTTTGGATGCACAGATTGTTTGCAAGCAGCCAGAGATACTGGATAGCAAAAATAATCAAAGCAAGGCAGATCAGTCAGTACTCACTGCACATGGACTTGGTACCTTATAATGTCCCTTATTTGACAGCTGACACTGACTCTTGTCCCCTGCAAGGCTGGGCCAAGTGGCGAAGCCTGCTCAGAAAACCCCCACTGCTGCCAAAACAACCTTTCGTGCAACTGGGCTGCAAATCACAGGACTGACCTGTGCTTCTCAAAACTAATGGGAAAAATTAGGGAGGGCTTAGTAAGCAACCCTCCCTGCAGCCAGCATATCGTGCACCTGAGCCCTTGGGATCTGCGTTCAGTGTTGGATTTAGAAGTGAATGTTTTGTTTTTTCCCGTTATATTTGTTTACTCCCTACAAGTTCTTTTGGAGAGAATTCCTGCTGCTCAAAGTGCTTGCTAGAGTGTGGAAGGCAAGCACAAAGAACAGATGCGAAGGGAAGGGAGTATGTGTTCATCGTGGATGCTCTATGAAATTCATACTTTCAAAAGAGCTTGGCTGCTCTTCTCAGGAGGAATTGCAGGGAGCTGAGTTCCTTTGGAAATTTGGCTCCTGAAGCCACAGTAATATATATAAAAAAAGGAAGCATCTTTTCTCCTGTGCTTTAGTTTTATTGCTGATTTCATGGGAAATGCACTTAGGCCAATTTGGACTGTTTCCCCTGCCCCCTCCCCCCTATTTCCTACACTTTCTCTTGCCACCTAAAGATCTTTGGCACCAGCAGGAATTTTTCCACTGATGGTAACTTGGGTCTGGATGGGGCTTTCCATTTTCATCTCTGGTATTCTCTTCCCGGGGAAATACAGAGCCTTAAGTTTTCAGTTAAGCCAGGCATATAAGTGAGGGTGTAAACAAGGGAATCAACAGGTTTCCTTGTACTTTTCTACCAAGAGATGATCACACAGATCTCCATCCCCTTGTCTGGAAAATGTGGTTCACTACCTCTAACGGATCCCGTGGGATTGATGGGGAAAGTCAGGAAAAGCCCCTAAGGTGGCTGACCAAAACCTCCCTACAGTTAGCTTACCACTGTGGCCCTCTGCAGATGGAGAGAACTTTAACTTCCTTCCTGCTCCAAATCACTCTAAAGAGTTAAATTTCTTTGCCCAAAGTACAGACAGACGTGCTGAAAAGACTGACTCTGATGGGATGGAAATGCCAGGTTTATCTACCAAGTTCCAAACACTCTTCCTCAACATGTATTTGCAAACTGGCAGTTCCCTAAGAGCAAAAGGAGCCCTGAGAAGTGTGTGTGTGATAATCACAGTGTAATCACTGCTGATGAAACTTGATGTTCTTCTGTAATAGCCGTAATTTTAAGTGGATTGAGTGCCATTTAAGTGACAAGAGTGTTATGATGGATGAAATATATGCTTCCAAAGTTATATCAGCTTCTTTGGCATTCATAGCATGGAATGCTTAGTGGCATTTAATGTTTGTAAATCTTTAGAAATAAGTTAAATATGTTAATTACCACTGGAAAAATCTCTCAAGCTGAAGTACTCAATGACTGTATCACAGTTGTCGTTAGTGCTATATTCTCTTCTTCCCATCCACTGAGTAAGCATGACATATTGGGTCAGTGATTACACTCAGGATTTGCATTTATTTTGATCCATTAGTCCTTCTAGGTAAGTCAGCACGCTGGCACCCAGCTCACACTGGCTGCTTTCCCTTTGCCCGTATTTCGGGCACCCCGACTTGCTGGCACTGCTCCTGCCTTAAGCTGAGTGGGCTCGTGTCCGTACAAGGTGCCCACGTGGGCTGAGCCTGGCAGACAGCAGGTTTAGGCAGAGACCCCCAGAAAAGCAGCCCCAGCTCTGCCGCCGTGCCAGCATGCACAGCCAGGCGTGGGGCGAGCCCCGTGTTTCCATCCCCTCTCCCAGATATGTCAGCTCATCTCTGGCTGTCACACGGCACAAGGATCTGGGACCAAACTCAGAGAAATGGCCACCCTGCTTTAATCCAAGCTCAAAACAAACGGGATAAAGAATGGAGGGATGCTGAGTGTTATCTGATGGCAGCATGCAACACGTCACAGTCAAAACGGGTGACAGGACGAGGCTGGTATTACCGATGGCATCGTCTTCCAGCACGAGGGACACCAAGCAGCTTGCTGGAGAGAAACCATCTGCTAGACATCCCTCAAAGGAAGCTCTCCCCATTTCTGTGACCCTCTCACTGCAAACTCTAGACAACAGATTTTACACCCCCAAAAATTTCCTACTTCAAAATCAAAATCAAATTTCATCAAATGTAACTTGAGGCAGTTGCTCTGACCCAGGAAGAGAAGTTATCAGAACAGGACAAGCGATCAGGGTATGAAATAACTCGGCAACTGTTCATTTTTTGGCATCTCGGCAACAATTTTATAAATGATCCAGTAAGAATTGCAGGCAATGAGAAACAGCAGTGGCAGGTCAAGGCAATTGACTTCTTTACAACTTAAAAAAACCTGTCGGAAAATGACTTGGGATATTATTTAAGCATTTTAAAAACAGGTAAGATATCAAAATGAAGTGGAACGTTCTGTATATTAAGCCTTTGCAGACCCTCCATGATTACTTTCCCTCCCCTCATTACTGGCTTCTTTAGAAGGCAAAATTACTTCATTTTACAAAACTAGCACCCTCGACTTCTTATTTCCAAGTAAAGGCAAAGAGAGTTAAGGGTGCAGATGCACAACTAGTCTGCAAGAAGCACAGGGTATCTGACTGGCAGGTCAGGCTGCAAATTCAGCGCTTCCTTTCCTTCAGCTTTCAGGAAATTATCCTCAACAAAAAGGCTCCAAACATCCTCACTCTGCTACCAGGGTAAGGAAAGTCAGGATAGAAAACTGTAATCCACTGGAAGCAGCACATCAGGCACCGAGGAACACGTTTTGCCAAAGCCAGCCCTTGGCACCATTGCACAAAATGACCCGAAACTCATGAAATGAGCAATTAATAAGTTAATGCACTTATTGTTTGCTCTGTTGCCATAACCATCATCAGTGGCTAATTGCAAATTACAAGCTGTGATTCTGATTTTTACATCTTGAGCTTAAAGCCCTATTTGCCGTCAACCTCATTAAATTTAGGTAGGCTCCAGGCAGACAGAAGGGTCCAGCTACCTGGCGTGAATCAGGGATGAGGCCTCTGATACAGGAAAGGGAATAAAAGCATCCTGGTTTGGCAAAAAAAAAATAGCATGTGCTTCACCTTGAACACAAGCCTATTCCTAATTTTAACCACATACTCAAGTTCTATGCCAAATAAAAGCCTAAAACCACATCCTGCAAACTCCTAGGCATGTTATATTAAAGCAGCTTCATTGACATTGAGAGGAATTTTGTAACTCGAGGTAAACTATTCACGAGGACTTTTGCAGGATGGGGTCCAACACAATTCCAGACTAATGGGAGATCTGTAATGCTGATATTGCCTTCAGAATATTTCCTTTGTAGGCTAAGCTCATTTCCATCACATATAGAACGTATATTTTATGAGGAAAGTATTGGCAACTTTGATATGAAGAAAAATCCTCTTGGTTGTATCATTCCCTGTAGTAAAATTAACTAAGATAGAAGCAAAATGGAAGCCTGGAATAAGCAATGTAACCAAGCTGTAAAAGCTATTTACAGGCTTGAAATAATCAGATCAACGTGCAAAACAAGAAGTTCTGCAGTTAAAAGCACAGATTTCTAAACACATGAGTTGGAGAGAGGTTCCTAAATGAGTTCAGTCCCATTTGAAGCTCGTGTGGCTTGACACTGGGTCCTTGCAGTTCCTTGCGCTCAGCACAGTGGCTGCTCAACGCTGAACACTTCTGATGACCCAAAGGGGTCCAAAATGGCAACCTACTAATCTTTTCAGGTACAGTATTGCCTTGTACAGCAGGCAGGCGGTCGGTCATATCTGCCTGTGTTGGAGCTGATAGAAAACAATAATGTTCCCGTTGAAGGTTGTCACCACTAACGCAACCCTGTCTTCATTTGTGCCCCTGACCCAAATCTATGGACTATTCCGCCTGCCCTTTCTAAGGCTGAAGTGGCAACTTCATTTGCTCCATCCAGCAAGCAATAAGCCACCAGCTCAGAAAGGGGTTTAATAACACGAACAGGAATACCAGCTGAATAACCAGCCCTCGGATTATTATTACTTGAATGCACACTCCCGAGGCCAGCATATTTCTGAGATGGCAGTGAAGAAATTGCTCCTGCACCTCATACTGTTTAATAGTTACACTAAAAATGATGGAAGTACTGGCAAGACAGAGGGTTCACAGAACTGCTTATGCAATCCCCGTTAAGCATGTACTTCATTCAAAGTATCTGATTTGGCCTTTTGCTCTCAACACAGTAACACAAAAGCTGACTGCTACGTAATGCATAAAGGAACATCAGACCTGCTTCTCTCTTGGAAAGCTGTATTTTTTTTGAGAAGAGAGGAAACACAGAGTGTTTCATGAGATGTATCATTTAAAAAACCACCACCAAACTAACAAAAACCAACAACAACAAACCCAAGCGAACAAACTAAAATAAAAGCTGAGAATACCTTAATGCAGTGGGTCATTTTCCACGAGAATTTATCACAACTCTACTGAAATCACTGGGGACTTAAGACATCGACTGCAAGAGGGATAATATTTCACCCTGAGTTCTCAGATGCTGATCTGATCAGGCTGAAAGTTTCAAAGTGTCATTGTAAAAAGAAAAAAGAAAAAAAAAAATCCCAACACAAAACCAAAACCCAACCCAAACCCCACAAGCTGTCCATCCTTACAGACCTACCTCACCAAGACAACTTTCTAACTTCAAAGCTTTAAAGGTTTCTCATGTTAACCCTTTTCAGAAGCTAATGGCTTCATTTGGTAATGTCCAAAAAGTTATAAAAGAAGTCTCAGTGGTAGATTCTTAACTGTACCTATTTAAAAGTTGTACCACAATTTCTCCACCTGACCTGCATTTGCTCCAGAGATAGGGCCAAGCACCCAAAAGCAGAAAAAAAAGATGATGAAAAATATTTTTCTTCCAAAACAATCTGCAGAAAATGAAAGCTTAAAGAAAATGACCACTTGTGCAGAAGCGGAAATCCACTGGAAATTGAAAGTGTTAAAACTATTCACTCAGTGAGTTCTGTAGCAGTAACTTGCCCTGTCGCAACCAGCGGTGACAATCGGCAACGGGGGTGCGGGAGCCACGGCCACTGCTGGGCTCTCTGCACTGCTCCCAAGCGTAGCTCCCATTCTATTCTCTTAGGGAAAAAAATCACCAAAATTACCGAATTAAACATAAAATGACATCTGAATAGCTGGTCCAGCAACCGATGAGGATCTTGGGAGGAGAGCTGCCTAGATATACAAAGAGAGGAAAATACAAGTGCTTACGTACACCCTCGTAAGCAGAAAGAGAGCTGCTATTGCCTCCGATTCCTTCCGCCACAGCCAGATTTTGGAAGTGTTACTTCAACCACAGCGAGGATGAAGGGTTTTTAATGGCGTTCAGTAGCCAAATGTCACAGACACATGACTCGTAAGCTCCTTGGAAAATCCCAACTAACAGGACAGGCACACAGCCACCAAATCTCTAGTGCACAATACGCTGGGCAAGTGTTGCCTCCCCAGTCCAGCTGTGGGGTGGGTTTGTTATCCTTACCACAGACAGGTCTTTCCTGTCCAGAGAAGGGGCTGCTATCACTTATTTCACAAAGGTTTTTAGATACTGCTTCCTGAAAATAGTGGATTTTTTTTTTTGAAAAGGCAAGAGGATATGAATCTGAACTCTGTAATGAGAAAATAAGCAGCAATGCCCATGCCTAGTCTTATTTCTGTCTTGCGAGCAGCTGCAGTACATTCATACTGTGCTATTTTAGGTAAGGCATCATCTTTGTCAAACATGAGAATGGCTTTGGGCGAAACAGGCCTCCTTTCCCACTCCAGTCTCATTTATAACTCTCGAAGATTGCCATTAGGATAACAAAGTGGAGGAGCCCACAGGAAACCCGTAAATAATCTCAATAAAATTCACCATGGCATCGTAGGGCAGAAAATTCCCTGGTGAGAAGGTGCATTAAAATTGTTCCAGGAACCTGACTGTGCCACATTATTTTCACCAGAAGCATAAGGAAGAATCTCACTAGGGTTACAGGAACAGAAATGATCCTTTCAAACAAACTGGCTGAAATACAGGTAAGGCTCTAGCCAGTCACACATGAAACAGCACTGCATACCTGCACCAAGGACAGGAAATTTCCTTTTAGGACTGGAAATCTCAAGCTCTACCCTCCAAACCACATCATGACCCCTTCCCGTTCAAATCCAGCAATCAAACTGGGAAATCAGAAGAAAATATTTGAAGCAAATGACTGAACACAGAAGCACCCAACCTGTGCACACTAAGTAGCCCCCCTTCCTGGGGGTACAGAGCTCCCCATACATGTCACCACTGCTTGAAGTTTGAGCATTTTCCAGCTTGTCTTGTGAGTGAGGCTGGCTTGTGCCATGCTCCAGCTGGAGAAAAACCTGTGCTTTCATTTAGTAAAAAAATACAACGGTTGTGAAATTTGCTTTTGTGGCAGGAAAGAAAGGAAAGTCCTTTTGCAGGCTTTCATTACAAGATGTGAGGGAGAGCCCCATGAGCTGGCACCAGCCTCCTAATTAATCAGTGTAAGGCTGGTAGAAAACCTGGCAGAAGTTCCCACTCTACCTGGCTTACCCCTGGAGGGTTTGAACTGGAAATGGAAAAAAGTCTGAATCTTGTTAGTTCCCCCTCCAGTCAGGTGAACTCAGAATACCCAAGCCTTTTTTAAAGTCTATTTTAAAATAACGTTGCACACAATCCATGCTCATGCACACACACAGGTTGCTACCTCAAAACCACAGACCAGATTTCAGGATAGTGCTGTGGGAATTAATCCTGTCAAATCGAGGAAAGAGAGAGAGGGGAAGAAAGCGGGAGGGATGGCTTGTAAAGAAAGCATTTGCTGAGCGGGAAATCGACTCCAGCCTGGGTGTGGTGTTTACTGGTCTCCTGTGTTTGGGGAGCTGCTGAAGAGCTTTCTGGAAGCAGCAGAGTCTCGAAACATCATATACATGCAAAACTTTAATCTTGCATTTAAGAGCTTTCCTGAAATAGGCCATCGTTGTTTAGAAAAAGTAATTTCCTTCCAAGGGGAATTTTATTCGGGATTTCCTAGGCCAATTACAAAAAAAAAAAAAAAAAAAAAGAAAACCAGTCTTTTTACAAACCTGTCTCAAATGTTTTCTGGTTTGGGATAAAGCCCCAGTCAGGTAACCATTTATATATATATATATGAAAAAAACCCCAAACATATAACTCCTCTCTGGAATTCAATTTAATTTCTGCCCTCACTTTTAGTGAGTCTTTAGATAACGGAAGAAGTTTCTCATTTCCACTGCGCCTCACTTTAGAGTCGCATTATTTCCTCCTGGCTGTAAGACTGGTTTGTTTTTAATATACTGCTACTTATCAACTGCCTGTCTGGACCTCGGGCTCTGGCAAAATTTGGCTGTGATTAACAATATGCTGTTCACGTGCCCTCCACCCCAAGCTCAGATTTTTTGTTTCCACTCTTTCACTGTCATTTCTTGGGTTTTATTACATTTATCCAGCAAGTTATCCAACTCTGCCTCAGATGCTACAATGCTTTAAAAACCGAGGAAGCAGTTGGTTTATTTCTCGCCGCGCCGCACACTCCGCTCTGTGAGAGAATTAAGCAGTAGTGGCTGGTGTGTGGTTAGCTAGTGTTTGGACAAAAGATTTTTCCAAGGCAAATCAAAATCCTACTGGCCATCTCTCAGAGCCTGCCCTTGTGAAAACCAGCAATGGCAAACCTTGCCACCTCTGATGAAACATTTTTCTTGGCCTTTTCCGAGGCAGATCCACAGCACCAGCTCTATAATTTCAGGGAGAAATAACTGAAAGGAAGGCGCATGCAAGCCGGGAGACTGGAGCCACGGACACCAGCCAGGGGAAATGCAGATTGCCAACAGCAAAGCAGGCTTTGCTCGTGACACAGGTTTTGGGGAGAGTTGCTGCTCCCTCTGGACCTTCCCACCTCTGTGGCACACGCCGGGGGGGTGTGGAACAGAACACTGCTGCTGCTCCATATTTTGCTTCTTGGCTGAGCAGAGTTTTCAATAGCTCAGTTTTCAATAAACCTGTGTGACTTCAAGTGACATCTAGTACAAACCTCTTTTTCCTCCTCTTTTTTTTTTCTCCCCTTTCTCCTTTGCCCATAAATCAAAGAAGAAAGGATCAAATGGACAAAACAACAAAGTGGTAAAGTGCTCACTTCAGGGTTGTAGCCAATCTAATTAATTTTTCATTTAGGTCTGATGTATTAGAGGCCAATCAATCAGGGATTATGTTTACAGAGTGGTAGAAAGACAGGAGACCAAGTCCTCATTTGTTGTCTGGGCTGTCCAAATTAGTCAGTTAAACGATCCTGGGGGAGATCATAAAGGATATGAATAGGTTCTTGTAAGTACCTTTCTTTTAATTACAGACCAAACAGTCAACACTTCCCGCAGTCCTTGACTTCCCGCCTGAAGGGCAGAGCTGGTTTCTCAAAAGCCAGATGGATGATGGTGACTTCTGCCACCCACTTTTGGGACAGTGCAGAGTACCTTCATCTCTGAGAGCACTAAAGCAGCCCATCAGGCTCAGGATAGGAATCCAACAGGAGCATGTAGAAGCTGGCAGCCAGCAGGTCCCACCAGACTCAGTGGGCTCCAGTCTTCCTTAATTCTTAGAGAGCAGAAAAAGGAGTGTAAAACTGCAATCAGACCACATTTTCAGAACCGTCTGTATTTCCAGAAGTGTACAAAGAGAGGATTTATGGAAATCAAGAGTCAAATCTGGCTGTGCAGAATTTTTGCTTTTGACTTAAAAGCCTTTCAGGGGGCTTTAGCAGCTCAGCTCGTGTACACAGCAGTCACAGGAATGCTTGACTTCAAAAGATAGCATCAACAGCGGTCTTCTGGGCTTGTTCCCCCAAAAGTGCAGGACTTTCACAAGGTACCTATTTTAATCTTTGAGCTGGGCTACAGAGACAGCGTAGGGCTCTTGCAATATTAATGGTCCTTAATAGCAAGGAGTCAATGCGAGGACAACTAAGTAGATAGATGGCTTCAAACCACCTGATAACCACAGGAGGAAGACAAGAGGAAGAGAGGGCATCACTCACTCAGTCTGACATGACCTTTTCCTACAGTCAGTTCACATGGCAAGTTCCCAATGCCCTTTTTAGCCCCAAGATGGCCAGCACTGAAAAGTCATTTTCTGCGTTCAAGAGGCGAGCGGGAAGCAAGGCTCCCAGCGATGCGCACTGCTGGAGTGGGGGCAATACAGTGTAAGTGCAAAGGCAGCTCCTCTGCCCTGCAAGGCGAGTGCTGAAATGCAGACCTAGCACCCCTGATGTTCACTTTGCACCACGGGTGCCAGGTAAAGTCATTAGAGCTTTCTGCTCTAATCGTTTAGGGCAGAAGCAGTTCTAATGGCTCTGAATATTCCAAATTCTTTCTAACATCGTGGCTTTGAAATTTCAGCAATTTGCTCCATAAAAAATCTCAAATTAGCAAAAAACTCAGTAGAGTAATGCAGCAGTGACCCAAAATGCCATTCCTTAAGCTTTCTCTTCACCCGCTGCAGCAATTTACTCGCTTCCTACGCAATGTGTTTCCATTTCTGTAAGTTCACAGAAGGTTATGGTTTTGTATATGAGATACGTTTCATATCTCAGGGAATTGAGGGCACAAGGAGCAATAAATAACACAGAAATAGAGAGGGGATTAGGCCTCTTTTTTTATATGATGGATTTCTATATTGGAGAGCAGGGCTTGAGAGCACTCAGATTCGGCTTTTATTACGAGCTTACTGACTAGCCGTGTTAAAAACACAAGAAACGGGGCAGCAATAGTCCCAGAGAGCTGCATCGCCACGCCACCCAAAACATATGCAGATATATTTCAGATATCTGGCACATCCCAACAGTCATCCCATCCCAGCTTTGTCAGACTGGAGCCCTGTCTCCTTTTGCAAGGCAGAGTCTAATCTGAATCGGTTCGAGATGGCGCAGAGCAGCTTCCACAGAATCACAGAATCATTCAGGTTGGAAAAGACCTTTAAGAGCATCGAGTCCAACCATTAGCCCTACTCTACCACGTCCACCACTCAGCCACATCCCCAAGCACCACATCTGGATGGCTTTTAAACACAGCCAGGGATGGTGACTCCACCCCCCTCCCTGGGCATCCTGGTCCAGAGCCTGACAACCCTGCCAGTGAAAATGTTTTCCTCATGTCCAGTCTAAACCTCCCCCGGTGCAGCTTGAGGCCATTTCCTCTTGTTCTACCACCAGTTACTCGTGTTTTGTGTAGATAAGGTCCGGCTTGAGAGGGACTAAGGCTCTTACAGAAATGTCTCAGTGGCTAATTGCTCTAAGTAACGTGGAAAATAGGGAAACTGGTGACATCTTCTGCCTTAAAAAAAATCCAATGCCTACAGACACAACAAAACTGTAAAGTTCTCAACCCTGAAGCTGGCAAAACCAGACTTAAACCAGACAAATCCCTTTAAGAACATCCATACTCAACACGCTACAGCAGTCTAAGGCACCAACATCACAGGACAAAACACACGTCTTGAGTTTAAAGAAATTGCTTTGGGTCAGTGGATGACATCCTCCTGTGTTTTGTGCAATTACTGATTTCCATGTCCAGTAAATAACAATTAAGTTTAAGCAAAGGCTGCCTCTTCCTGCCCTCGTGGGGGATGTCAACTGGCCTTTACTGACATTTAGCCCAGGGATGCAGACAGGGAATAGCTGTAATTACTGTAAGGTGGGAAAGGTTGGGGCCTGAGTCCCCTCAGAAGGCAATAGGTAAAAATGACTGGTTCTCAAGGGCATGGTGACAGCAGAAGGTGTTCACCTAGGGCTTGCAAGGTTGCTTTTGTCAGGTTTTTCTCACAGTTTGATGATTTATTTATTTGTTTTCTCTCATACAAAGGTGCCTTGCCACTTTAGGTGAAGGTGCAGCAAACCCATCGGCTGGTCCCAGCTCTCAGGGCCAAGTTGTATTTGTGCCCTAAAACTGGACTTGGTGTGACCTAAGAGTGGTTGCTGGTAGACTCATTAGTATCTAGGGCAAGCACAACACATACTTAAAGCTTCTGTTGCTCTGATGTGAATATTACAAACTAGAGATGGAGGAGCCTCTGGTACTGTATTTCCACAAGCTGTATTTCTTGCATTTTCTGTAAATCACACCCAGCGAATTCCTCAGATGCTTAAGCAAGCAAATGGAAGAGGAGCAGCTTTTCCTTGCCTCTTAGGCACTAGCCACCAGCAACAGCCCATTGGTAGTCAGCTTTCCTCGGTGGCCTGTGCTGGGAAAGGACGATCCGGGTAATTCAACCCCACTCGAGGGGCTGTCATGAACCACGGTGTGGGTTTCTCCCACAAAATGCAGGAGATGAACTTGATCTACAGGCAGGAATAATGGCTCTGTGGCAGATGGGAGTATCTTTTGGCCTATGCAGGTGCATCTGCATGAACATTTGTCTGGCAGGGGAACACGCGAATCCAGAGTTCCTCTGGGCAAGGTGGCAGCTGCTCCAAACCATGCCAAGGGAGAGCTGTAACCTGATGCAGTGGGATTTGATGTCTACCCTAACAGGATTCGCTACAAGATGGGTGGCCATCAATCCCCAAAGCTATAATAGAAATCCCTATGGGCTCTAACGAGCAATCCTCTTCCTGCCACATTAGTGTTGTAATGCTGCATATGGGATTTAGCCTTTTAATTACCAGTTTGGAATAAAGCTTTAATCCAGTGTTCACGTTCCTCAAAGGAAACTGCTTTTGAACTGACATAAATCCAAATTGTTGGGCTGAGAAAGTTACTTTAATCCTTGAGCAGTTATACTACCTTTTTTTTAATAAGACCAAAAAAATTGATTAAAATAAAGCACTTAAAAAAACCCCAATAACAACAACAAAAAAACCCCAACTAACGAGATGGCAGAGTATTAACTCCCTCCCATTTGTGAAGCTATTGATCAAAATCATTAAGGTGCCAGTAAAATGTCAATCCAGCCCTTCCTGGCAAGAGCCGTCAGCAACGTCTTGAAAAACAGTGGCTTATCATCTTTGCACTTGGGACCCTGCAGGATGGCAGCTAAATGCAGTTGTCAAGCTAAGTGCTTTGTTCTCCTTGCTTTATTCAGTTCCTTGGGCACCTTCTCTTCTGGAAGAACAGTCTGGTATTTCTACAAAGTCCTTCCAGTGACCACCTAGATCCCTTCCTGCCTTGCAGCCGCTTTTGCTGAGGGGAACATCAGGGCAACAGGGGCAAGCTTTGCCTGTACTCAATTCTTATGTTCTAGACACTGAAATGATTCGCTTCACAAAGCACAGGAACCTGTCATCTACTGATCCAAAGCAATGTTTTCTGCCTCACTTTCTTGAAAATTTTTTGCAGTCTGGCCTGCAACTCACCAAGTCTCTTGCTCCTGGAATGCCAAGAAGAGCTTCCCTGCACCAGCCCTGCTCCGGCATAGCCAGGGATGGTGCATCAGGAATGGGCTAAATGACGTGGCGATTGTCATGTGAAAGATGACCAGAAGTCGATGGAGGTGGACCCTCCAGAAGATCAGTCTGAACCTACAGAGGCTGAATGACCTCCAACAAAGGTGGCAGGGTACACAAGGGAGGTATTAGCCAGGAGGCCTGCACGCGTCTCCCAGACACTAATAAAAGAACTGTGGAGTTTCAAGTGTTGCTTATGTCCTTCTTTCCCACCCTGCAGTGTCCCCCTCCCTAGCCCTGGAGCCTCCAGAGGGGGCTTCTCTTCTGCACGGAGTCCCAAGGAAGAAGAGCGGGACTGATGACTGACTTCCCTGGAGGTACCGCACGGGCATGAGAGCACAAGCCCACCACAGGGCCACCGAGGCTGTCGGGGACCTGAAGGTAGATTTTATGCAACCTGAGGCCAAGAAGCCTCATGAAGGATTGCTGCCTTCATCTACCAAATGCATGGCTGAAGGTGGGCCCTGATCCCCTCACCACCACACGATGCTGCGCAAAGAATAACGCCAGCTCTATCAAAGCAGCTATACAGAAATGAAAGACAAAGGGGAGAAAAGGGCACAAACTCTCTCTGTTCTGCGACCACGGCTGCAAGCCCCAGCAGCACCACCACCCGTCACACACAGCCTTCCTAAGCTACTTAACCAGCAAATAGAGAATTAGCACTAATGCTGCAATGAGCCAGGCGTACAAATCTTGCTGATTTTTAAAAATCACTTTTAAGTATATTAATCAGCTTTGGGCCCCCCGAGGAGCAGACGAGGGGGTTGCTCCGAGAGACATCCTTTACTCTTGGTCCACATCTGAAATGCATTCCTTGCGACCATGAGGCCCAGGAAACATAT
This sequence comes from Ceryle rudis, assembly GCA_033439905.1. Taxonomy (NCBI): domain Eukaryota; kingdom Metazoa; phylum Chordata; class Aves; order Coraciiformes; family Cerylidae; genus Ceryle; species Ceryle rudis. Next base: position 55,119 of record JAAGNO010007511.1, read on the forward strand.
TCTCCTCCAGAATAAGCAAATGTTAAAGGCTCATTTCTGAAAAAGCTGATTTTTTTCACGCTGGCCACATCAGCACATCAAGCAGACCATGTGCATCCGAGAGGACAGCTGACAGACATTTCTGACAGAGGACCTTATGCAGCTGCCCAGACTTGGCACGTCAGAGTTCTTTAGTTATGATTTCAAGTAGAAACCTGCAAAACTTAATTTCTCATAACAGCATCTGACACCATACAAAAGCTAAATTGTTTCTGTATACGTTTTTCCACCTCTCTTTCATCATGCCTGTTCAATCTGTATGAAATCAGAACAGGAAGGAAAAAATGCCACGGAGATGAAAGGAAGAAGGAAACCCATTCCATGGTATGATAACCCACTTCAATATTCAGTATAGAAAAGAAATTGCTACCCACCAAGAGCAGATGTTCCTTACAGTTCATAAGCACTCATCAAATGCTAAATCTCTGGTCTGCACACACTTCCTGACAGCTTTGATCTTTAATGTTACCCATGTGAGTAATTCCTGTTGCTTATAATACAACCTATAAACAGGCACCTGTTGTTATTTGAATTAGAGCAGCACATACAGATTCCAGGAAGGACTGGGGCTCAGCTCTATTAAGGCATGTATAACCACACAGAATCACAGAATGCTAGGGGGTGGAAGATCATCGAGTCCAACCCCCCTGCCAGAGCAGGATCACCTAGATTGGGTCGCACAGGAATGTGTCCAGGTGGGGTTTGAATGTCTCCAGAGGAGGAGACTCCACCACCTCCCTGGGCAGCCTGTGCCAGGCTCCATCATGCTCACCATGAAGAAGTTTCTCCTTACGATTACATGGACCCTCCTCTGCTCCAGCTGGCACCCGTTGCCCCGTGTCCTATCACTGGCCATCACTGGGAAGAGCCGGGCTCCATCCTCCTGACACTCACTGTTTACATTAACATGAATGAGGTCACCCTTCAGTCTCCCCTTCTCCAGGCTAAAGAGACCCAGCTCCCTCAGCCTCTCCTCAGCAGGGAGATGTTCCACTCCCTTCATCATCCCTGTGTCTCTGTGCTGGACTCT
>JAAGNO010007511.1:56287-72278 GCA_033439905.1 Ceryle rudis
TTCTGATACAGCACAGGATGTCACTGATCCTCTTGGCCACAAGGGCCCAGTGCTGGCTCATGGTTACCCTGCTGCCCACCAGGACCCCCAGGTCCCTTTCCCCTACGCTGCTCTGCAACAGGTCTGTCCCCGACCTATGCTGGTCCTTGGGGTTGTTCTTGCCCAGCTGCCAGACTCTGAACGTGCCCTTCTTATATTTCAATAAATTTCTCCCCGCCCAACTCTCCAGCCTGTCCAGGTCAATAAGGCACCTGCACACACCCAGAAAAATGGACTGACTTCCAAGAGCTGTGAGCTACAGCTTTTTTCCTTCAGTTCCCATGGCAAAATGGACTTCATCTCGCGTGTCACGGGTTCACCCACCCTAAACAAGTTCAGAGGACCTCATCTCCAGTGCTACATGAAATAAGCCAGGTAAACTGAAAGGCCTTTAAAACACCTTTGAGACCCTTCATAGGATTTCCTAAAGAACCTGATTCACACACATCCTACTGTGTCATCTGTCTGTGGTCCTCTATCACTAATGACAATTTGATGCTAATTAAACTGGCTATCACACAGGGTATCTGGGTGCCAGCCACTGGATACTTCACGACTGAATGAGGACTCATTTAGTAAGGTAACGAAATAGCGGAGTTCTTGGAACTGCTCAGCAGTACCACTACCCCCAGGGAAGTTCGAAAGACCAAAAGCACAGCAGTTCCTGATATTTGGTCTGTGTCTAAATGAGAACTGAGCTCCCAAATGGCCAGGTCCTGTCAGGACCACCAAATTTATCTTGAATTCTGACCTGGATTATAGGAGGAAAGCTGAACTCCATTAAGCTAAACACATGTATTTCATAGACTTGTGCTTTATACATTTTTTTGACAGCAGAAGAAGCCCCTTCTATTACTGATACAGTTTTCAAAGCCAGATTTGAAGGAATGAGAATTTGGGCAAAGGAAGCACATTTCAAGCAGTTCACCATATGCAGCCTGTCATCAGAAGGGATGGATTAACCAGAACATGCATTTCTTTGACAGCATAGCTTGAAGGGCTTGGTGAGCCCAAGCTCCTTTCCCCACAGTCCCGATGGCCTCCATGAGAGATTTCTTTTCCTTCCCTCGGCCACATTTACAACACGCCTTGCAAATTCCACTGCAACTCTTATGCGCCCAGTGAATTGCTGTTGTGCTCCCAGTCTGAAATCCATCCACTCCCAATGGCCAAACTGACTGTGCCAGCCACCTAAATGAAGCAGATCGTTCATCTGGGTTTGGTGGTACCAACACACTATTTTTCTGTCTGATGCCTTAAAGGCTATGGTAGGAGGACTGTCATTGCCAGACTATGCCTCTGTCCACATCCCATGTCAGAAAGCTTTCCAGCAGCCAGGCAGCAAGAAAGTTTCAGATATAATTAACCATTTGTGGCCATCCATTATTTGAATGAGTCTGCCGAAGAGCACTGTTCCCTAATAAAAGGTACATGTAAGATGGTAACCTCATTATCTCCCAAACAGAAGCAAATTGCAAAAGGAGGGGGGATAAATCCTTGCACAAAAACCAGAGAGAAGATGTAGACTGCCTCTCATGTCGCATTTTAATCCTGGGAAGACAGAGGTGATGGTAATGTTGCCATTTTCCCAGTGATGACAGATGGAGACGACTCCTCTCAGTACGATGTTAAAGGTGGCAAAGTATCTGAAGCTACAGGCTTTGACACTCTCCATTAGTTTGCAAAAGTCATTTTCAGAGGAGAGAAAGTTAGAACAAGGAGCGCACGGGCTCACTGTCAGCAGCAGAATTAATTGCCCTTAGTAAGACTGACTCCCTCCTCTCCGCTTCTACTCTGTATCAGAGACACATGTCAAGCCTTCCCCTCTGAAAGCTCTTTTGCACACTGACGAGGGAATTGTCTTAGGTAGGCCAGCGCGAGCGGTAGGTTGTTAGAGAAACGGGGCCTAAGCCACAGGCAGGCACAGTGCAGGGCACAGCAGCACTGCCCACCAGCCCCGGCTGCCTAGTGAGGCTCCTGCTGCATCTCCCACCCGAAACTCAGGGCAGGGAAAGCTCTGCCAAAATATAATGAAAGCGCCGGCTGTGACTGCGTAACTTCAGATCCCCTAAGCAGAAGAGGAGGAGATAGGCAGGCTGTGAGAAAGGTCCTTGGGAAGATATAGAAATATGGGATTTGAGGGAGGAAAAACAAAGACGGAAGCAAACACCAGCACTGGCAGCCTCGAGGAGCTGGAAACAATACAGCTGATGACCAGAAGAAAGGCCCCAGGAATCTGTAAACACGCAGTATTTAAACAATTGGACTCTGTGTGGACTTCTGAATCTTAACACCTCTGGCCTCTCAGTACCATCAGACATCTGGCCAGAGGATTAGAGAGATTACCCATCTATGCAAGACTCAGCAACACACATGGATTCAGTAGAACTAAATAAATACAGGCCATCCTGCCCCGTGGCCCATGCCGGTAGAATCCCTCTAAGCCCTCTAAGGTGGGTTAAAACACTTTGGCAGCCAAGAAGGGTCTCTATCAACCTTCTCTAGTGAGCCACCAAATGTCATATGCTGCATCCTCAACAAAGCAGCTGGGATAAGGCTGGGACAGTCCCAGAGGTAAGGGCTGAAGAAGGCTCTTGAGTTAGTTGCAGCTGCGAGGAAAGAAATTAATAAGCCAAAATTAATAAGTTCAAACGCCTGTTTTGTTTGCGGCAGATCTGCAGTGAGACTCAACCCAAGAGAGTCCTCCAAATGGCTGCCAGCGTGCCCAGAATAATTGTGCTGGACCGATTACTGGCTGAAAGGTTAGCGAAGCAAGAGTAGTTCTGAGTGGAAGCACAAAAGAACATGTTACAGAGGTCATAAAAGCACTAAACCTATTATCTCAGTACGTAATAAACATCATCCAAAGCAAAGAGATTATAATGCGTAAGAAGAGCAGAAAATCCTGATGTGCCAAGTTATTTTCAGCTAATCTGCATTAATACGGTAAACCAGCACATTAGCATGTAGGATTAAAGTGGAACCCCAAAATCAGGCAGTTGGAAAGGTTTTGTTTCGAGAGCAGAGATGACTGTTTCCAGCATCAGAAGAGCAAACACAGCACAGCCTACTGAGGTAGCTCCCTGCACTCCTATGTCTGAGGCAGCAAACTGTCTGAAATGGCTCAGCTCCTCTTCTCAGCTCTATGTTAAGTGGGACAAGCACAGAAAATAATTCTATGAACCATCTAGACAGAGAGGCTTGCAAATAAACTCCTCTATAGTCCCAACCTCGTTCACTCCAAAAGCTTCCATGCTGGCAGCATGGCCTGCTCAAGGCCCTGCCCCTAGCCATGCCTAGCCCTAGCACTTCTCCAGTTTGGCAGCCACAGCACAGGGAAAAGGCAGGGAAGAAACACGGTGAAGCTGGACTGGGAATCAGCACAGTGCAATCCACCTCTGTTGCCGCTCCCAACCAACAGGAGTCAGGTTTTGTAGTGCCAGAGGAATGCAGAGCTCCCTTTTTGCAGCTTGCAAGCTGCTCTCCAAAGTAAAGTGTCCAACAGACCTCTTGCCACTGTTGTCTCCCCAACAATAGATGTCCAGCAGTACCTCCAACAAGGGACAGAACAGGCAAGTTAACAGCCAAGAATCCCATGGATCCAACTCTTCCTCCTGCAAAGTCCCACATGGAATTTAGACTCTGTATAGAAAAAACAACTACTAAAATATTTGTTATGCAAACAAGATCAACAGAGAATATGACAGGTCCGATGAGAATTCTCTGGCTGCATGAAGCTGGAAAAAATTACCTAATTCATTTATGGCTTCACCATTCAAGTGTGTTATTTTGATTTCACTCCTATCAGGCATCCAGACAACTTGACAACATCAGTATCTGTTCATCCATCCTCCCTAAGCGTATGAAGAACTGAAGTTATTCTTACTATAAAGCCAGGAAAACAAGCCCGTCACCGACAGTTCTGCACACAGACCCTACAGATTGCAGCCTGAGTAGCTTATGAACCAGCTCTGGGCTTTATAATCACTGTCTGGATTCATCTGTTATCACTAAGAGTTTGTACTCTGGGAACACACAGATCCCCTTCTGCTCATTTGGACTCACCTGCTTCTCTGTAAGCTTACAGTATTTATTTTTTATGTTGCCTCAAGGGGACGTGCACGATGTCAAGAAGTCTGCTCTTGGATGGTTATTCGATAGGCACACAGGAACTCGGGTCAATAGCCGATATATTATTTCATTCAGCCCGGTATACAAAGGCAATACCATTTATAATATGCATTATATTAAGCAGATGTTCCTTTTAATTAACTAAGATATACAGCCTGGCCATAGCTCCTATTCCACATGTGACTATAAAAACCTGATTAAATTGTAAGTTGGAAGGGAACTCTGCTAAAGATGAAGACCACTCCAATGCTCCTGAATCACAGCCTACCTAAAATCTAAAAGTGAGGACATGTGCAAAACTGCAGTGTAAAGTTCCCTGAGAGTTCACTCCAAAATCACTTGGGGAGTTTTCATTCCAGTAAGCAAATAAAGTGCTATTGATTGGGCTGGTTTGAATTTTGTTTTGTTCCTGGGACTGTGTCAGATTTTTCTCCCTCAAAGGGAATGCTGAAGCTTTTCCAAGCAGCTGGGATGACTTTATTATCAGAATAGCCCTGTGGCAGGAGGACCTGAAACAAATCAGCTCCTCGCTCCCTGCTTGTTTGGACTCCTCTGCAGAGGGGACAGCATGGAATCGCAAAAGAGACCTCCAGCAGATAAAGACAGTCTGCAGAGTTTTCTCCCACATAAAAAAAACCCAATTCAGAAACAGTAAAAACTCCTATAAGCCCATGGAAAAGCTCTGAGGTGGCACAAGGTGTGACTCCCCGAGAAGGTAAATGGACAGATAGAGTAGGTACCCACCATGTGCTGGGGAAAACCCCATCCCCTTGTAATTAGGTGAGGTCTCAGTGCCATGCAGAGCTTTAGATGCCATTTTTCTTACTCTGTGCTGAGCTAAAGGTGTTGGTCTAGAGGGAGATTCAAGAGATGGTAACAAGGAGGTCTCTGAATGCAGCCTTTGTGGCATTCCGCCTAATGATTCTCCTGTCTATTAGTCACCTAATTTCACAGTTCATAAACTTTAAAGGCTTCGGTTATGAACAGGTCCAGTGGTTCTGGGATAAGAAAGTACTTATCTTCCATAAAGAATAAGAAAATAGGTTTATGTGATGCTGCTCTCAGCTGGTTTTACATTTCTGAAACGTAGGTACGTGTGAGAAGAGAGAAAACCCATTCAAGAAAGCCCATCGGCCCCAACACTGCCGTCGAAACGGAGACGCGCCCGCCTGCCTCAGCTGCTGGCTCAGGGAGCCAGGGTGCCCACTGGCATACACTTGAATAATAAAGCTGTCTCTTCTTACAGGTAATTGCCTATAGCTGCAGTCTGAGCACTACAGCCAATGCGACGCTGGATATTCCTGTCACCACTCCCATTGCTATGGAAGTTTTTCCTTCACCAGAAAATGACTAAGTCTGTCTCCTTGCTGTTTACGTATCCAGTTACCAGATCTGAGCTGCACCTTTAAAAGCTATGTTGCGAGAGCGAGGTAATTGAAAAAATTAAAACCTAACATTATTAGTAGACTGCGATCCCATGTCACGGACGAGATGGCCACAGCACGAGCCTTTCTGTAACTGCTGAACGTAAAAAAAGTCACAACAGGAACTCACCAAGTTCACTACTCCTGTTTCTCAGGAGGATTCCTGCTCTTCTGTAATCAGGAGTTTTATGCAAGCAATGACTTAAATAGGAAGAGTTTGAAGGAATTTTATTCCAGAAATGCTTTTTAAACTCTGGTAACAGTTCACCGTTAATTTCCCTGGGCACACGAACAAAATTACTTTGAAAATGCAAGAATTGGCTGGCAAATGTCAATGGCACGGTAATGGATACATCCTGGAATTTGCCCTATAGGCAGAAATTCATTTGCCGTCACCCCTCAAGCAAACGCCTGAGTAAGCAGATGGATTAGTAAGGTAAAGGTCAACATCTGTGTTCTGCTTTGGGACAAACCGGGGAACAAATGAATGCCCGGATGTCCCCAGACATTTTAGGTATTTCCTTACCTCTAGTCTCCTATCAGCTGTCATGACTACGGTGAGCAAATACCTGCTCTTGGTTTGCATGACCTGCCATGAGCGAAAACGTGGCTGGGTGCTGAAACACACTGGAGGAGCTTCAGCTCACAAAGGAGAGGGAGCAGTCAGAGTCTGCTCTGTAAAAAGTGGCGAAGGGCAGGGAGTGTTAAAACCTGTGACGGCAAGGGGTAGGCATGGCTGGAAAGGTAGAATTTGGAGGCTGAAAAAAATCAGCTGAGGATAAGATGGTCATGGATAAGAGGTCATGGATAAGAAGCTGTGCAAAGAGAGGAGAATTATTTGTTGAATTGATTGGAATAGCAGAGGCCTGAAGTATTTAAGAAAATAAAGTAAGAAGCACAGAGGGCAAGTGAGCTCAATTTCCAGCCCTGTCACTCACGCCTGGAGCCCTTACGTAGCTGACAGAAGAGCCCCTCCGTGGCTGGGCAGTATAAACCAGAAAAGAAACCATTACAAACATAAACTTTTATCCTCAAAAAGTATTTTTCCAATAGTTGAAAGCACAAGACTAGAAATAACACCCTGCCCTGGATTTGACTAAACCAGAGTTAATTACCACAAGAAACCGGGAGGGGCCACAGTCAGGAGAGAAAACTGAACCAGCCAACAGGAGATTCAATACCACACTGACATCATGTCCAGCATATGAAAAGGCAGGGGGATGCTGGCTGAGGGAAGCAAGCAGAACTGGAGTGCTTTCTATATTATTTTATTAGTAGTATTGTTGTTACTGTTATTTCTTCTCTCTGTGTTGTTCTGTGAAACTCTCCTTCTCTCAACCCATAGGTTTTACCTTTTTTCCCCACCAGTTCTCCGTCCCATCCCCCTGGGATGGCAGGGAGGAGTGAGCGAGCAGCCGTGTGCTGCCAGCCGGGCTTAAACCACACGCACCCAGCAACAGAACTGTATTTCAGAAGGCTACCTGCTGCACTGCCAGAGTTTGGTCCTCAAACCTGGGGCCTGCAAAAGTCTTTTCTTCAGAAAGAAACTGCCTGAGTTTGGGAATATGCCAAAATCCATCTTCCGTGGATGGACCATGGCAAATGGTGATCCACAGATCTTCAGGCTTTTTGATCCCGACCCTCTGAGACATCACAGTGACATTTCAGAGATGCACCATCACTTGGAAAGGAGGGCAAAATGAGATTTCTTCTTTCTTTCTTTGGTAAGGAATGATGAATATGCTTTGCTGACTACAGCTCAGGAAAAGAATAATTGCCATTGGAGGCTTAGTCAAAATGTAGCCTTCAAAACAAGCAGCCTGATTTTTAGGAACAGTCGGCCATTAAGTATGACAGACAAGTCCCATTTTTCTAAATTAAGCATGTTAGGTTGGACTCATAAAGCACTATTTTGAGTTTTGAGAAACATTAAAAACCCAATAAAAGCTGTATTTTCAGTCCATCAGGAGCTGCTACTGAGTTCTAAACATCCTCTTAGATGGGCTAAAACATTTAGCACTGAAATGGAAAACAAATCTTTTCAAACTTGAGCCCTCAAAGGTTAAAGGAGATGCAACATTTCAGTAACGTTGCAAGCAATTTCTTGAAAACACATGCAAAAATATCAGAATAGATGCCATTTACAAGAAGAAAATAAACTATAGGAATGAATGCAAATTGACAAGTGTCATTATTCTTTCCTTGACCAGTCCTTGGTATCTCTCAATTGTCCTGCTTCTTTTATTTTTTTTTAAGGATGTTGCCATAGTGATATTACAGAACCTGCAAAACTGTCCCAGCTATTCATCATCAGAGATTAAAATATATTATGAAATGGGTTTTAATATATTATAAATTATACATACTGCAATACCAAATTCTATTATAAAACAGGCTTTAAATAACATATTGTGGAGCTAGAGTAGCTGTCCCACAGTTCAGGTGAAGATTGCTTTGTATTATAAAGTCTGATTTTTTCAGTCTCGCTAATGGCCCTGAGAAGGAGTCATCCACTATGAAATTTTATCTTCAGGCTTTTATTCATTGCCACAATTCTTCTGAGCAGCTGAGGCTGGAGGGAGACACAGGGTTAGTCAGTTGCTGCTACCTGGGCAGCCAGTGTCGTTCGGGATGCTGTAGTAGAGCTGAGACTTTGATGTGGGGCCAACAGAGGCAACAAAGGAGCTATAGAAGAACTTTGCTTTTCTGGACAACAGCTGGAGGCCAGGAATGATGCCCCAGGACATCTCTAATGGAACTAGATGCCTATTTTAGACTGAATTGAGCCAAAGTAATGTATTTTACTTTACTCCAGGGAAAGTGAGATTAGAAAGAAAGTAACCAGATTTTCTTTTAAAAAGGGTCTTGCCACAGCATTTCTTTTCCTCACGTTTAGGAGGGCGATGGAGAGTCACACAGGGAAAGGAGCCTGAAATTTCCCCGAGTTCTTCCTTCCATCCCGTATAGTGGCACACTGAGTAACTACAAAGCTAGTTTCTGGGCTGGAGAGACCCTATTCGGAGCTAAAGCTCGACGGGGAAGATCCCTTCAATTCTACGTCCCAGCAACACACCACCTCATCCTAAAGTACTGGGACATCTTGCTGTGCACAAGCAGGAGCCCACTGTGTCACCTTGGAGATAGCTGGTGCTGCACCCCAGTGCTACAGCCTGCTGGGACCACTAATTTCTCCAAAGGGACTTTATTCCTACAAGCAATATGAAGAGCAAAGAGGTATAGTGACAAAAAAGCTCTCCCAAGACCCCCGACTAGCAGAGGGCTGCAGTCACTGGTGGAGAGATGCTTGCAATAGCAACAAAGGCCTTGGCTCACACAGGGGGGATAAATGGCTCACCGAGAGTGATCTGCACACAGTTTGCACGACGCTCTGGAGGCACACAGGTTCCAAAGGGCACACCAGCTGCCAAGCACTACGCTGCTGCCTTACAGATTCAGGTTGTGAGCTCTGGGGCAGGCAACTCCTCTTGCCTCTTGGAGCAAGATGCAGCTGCTTGCGTGGCTGCAGAGCCAGCGCCTCTGCACTACCACAGAGCAAGTAATCCAACAAATACAGCCACTGTTAACAAAGTTTCACTTGTCCAGCACTAACTTTGAAGTGCCTAGGGAATTTTATAGCAAAATTTTGAGCTTATAAATCGCTGCTTGTGAGAATTTGGGCTGTTAGAAGTACAAACACTTGCATGATCCCAGGAACACGAACAGGGACCCAAGTGGTGTACTGGTTCAGTGCCAGCTCCGAGATGTTTTTATTAACAGCCAACTCTTCTGGGTCCTCCTCAGCAGCAGGATGTCTAGTGGCCAGCCTAACACACATCTAAGCGCTTCATACTGGAGGATTTATGCCACACTTTAACATGCCTTGTCAAATGTAGCTTTCCTGATAGTATTTCAGGATTGCTGCTTTGAAACCAGAAAGAACACTAAAAGGACTGTGTTTCCTAGCCAGCAAGTCACAATCATTATGACTTGTTACCTGTTACCCTGAGACATAAGAGGCTCTGTGCTTCAGTAGAGCCAAGTGGTGACTTCTTTTCCCCACAGAAATTCAGTCTCTTGCGTACAGAGTGCTCACATGACTCCAGAGGAGTTACACCAGAGTTCCACATAAATCTCTGTTGCATTTACTGTTTTAATGAGCAACAGATAAGTTGGTTTGTTTTTTTTTTTTTTTCCTCGACCTGCTAGTGGAACAACACATTTCATTAACCTGGCTTTTATTCATGCCAACTTGAAAGGTCAAAAGCAGTAGCCTGAAATAGTTTCCTCATTTTAACAATGAGGTTTTCCTGATGATGAGCATCAGGCACTGCTGAAACCTCAAAAAATAAACATTATGCTCATAGGTCCCTTAAGCACAGTAAACTCTCCATCTATCTTGCAGCTGCCAAGAAGGAGAATTTCAGAGTTCTCTGCTTGCTGCTACAGATAAACCACTTGAGATCTACGCTTTACTAGCCTTGTCTTTTTGTTTTAATCACACACCTTGGGCACGTGACACATGAGAGCCCTGACAGTATTTGAGATCATGCCAAGTCTCTTCAGGACTATGTATCTGTCTATATGTATACGACTGGAGTAATCTGTAGGTTGTTTATGCCCTTATCAGAAACCCATCCTAAATAAACTCTGAGCCTGAGGTTTTTATGCTCTTATGCCATCCAAGGGTTCAAACAGACAACAACTTCCCATTTGGAAGATCACATGCAGAGCCAGGAGAGTCAATCAGGTTGCTTTGCTTCCTTGCCCTGCCTTATAAGCAAAAGTCATGCTTACCCCCTTAGACTACGTGACATTATAGGTCAGCATTTGTCGCCTGAAGAGATGTAAATAAACATATAAACTTTGTAAGAAGCTCAGTCTACTTTTAGATAGACAAAAAAAAAACCAAACTAAAAAAGCAGAAGATTTCTCCCTAAACTAGATTACAGTTTAGCTTGTCATGGTCTTGTCATTCTTGACCCTCTTCCTGCACTACCTCCACCAGCATTACTGGGGCCCTCAGTCTGCAAGTAGCATCTGCTCAAAGTAGTAAAAATTGTCACTTCTGCTTGATGACAAGAGCAAATTCCTAAATCATACAGGAATTAGGAATTATAACGTCCTCAAATATGAATGCCAAATCAAAGAGCCCAAACTTACGGGAACCTATGATAAGGATCAGGCCTCTCTTTGCTGAGCTGAGTAAGGCATAAAAAAAAATAAATATCAGGAGTTAACATTGAAAATTCAGGCCTGTTTTACCAGCACTATCCAATGTAGGGATAAATCAACCCATAGTTTTCCCTGGTTCTCTCCAGATAAACTAAAAATCCTGTTTACATGGAATCAGAAGTCTTTGGGAGTGTGAGGAAAAACAGACAAAGATGAATCTGCATTTTTGACCAACAGATTTCTCTGACGCAACAGAAATAAAACATAAACTTGAATCCACACAGATCAGATAAACCCTCAGCAAGGGAGCACTGTCTGTGTGGGATGAGCTGCTGGACATGTTGGCTTGATCATCATTTCATGCACACTCAATAAACCCACGAGTCTGCTGATATTTAAAGTCAGAACCATTTAAATTGCAAACTGACTCTAGTCAAGCATGCATGTTGAAAAATCTGCAAAATTTAGCCAAAAGAGATAAGTGATGAAACCAGCAGTAATTTATGTAGATGTAAGGTTGACAAGTCTTCCAAAAGAACGTCTCGATCGTGTTTGAACACTTTGAGGCATATGGGAACGGAGCCATCTATTTTTCAAAGCAAAGAGAGTAAGTATGGAGGGGAAAAAAAAAAAATAAATATCATCAACATGTGCTGCTTGGCTTACGACTGTCACCGCATCTGACTACACAAAAGGGCGCAGCCTGGGCAGGATGCTCGCGCTGTCGCAGGCTGGCACTCGGCGGCGGCAGAGGGTGGGATGCAGCCTGAGCACTTGTAGCACATTCGAGCTTGCAGGCCAGGCAGCAGTGACCCCCTTTGCAAGTTGTGTGATTACAGGCAAACACCAGAAGAAACGAGCCTGCAAAGCCGTGAATTAACCTAATAAACCTAAATAGCTCTTGCAGTCAGCAAGGCTCGCTCTGGCTGATGAAGCATGTGGCTCTGCAGGTACTGCCAGCTGCAGCTTCACCCAAATAGTCACCGTGTGTTCAGAAACACATCACAGAGCTTGGAGACGAGGGCGAGTGATGATAAATGATGGTGACAAGGTATGATACAGTCCCACAATGCTGCTAATGTGGGGAGAAGAAGATGGCTTAGGCCAAGCTGCCATGCTTGAGGTGCACACTGCTGCCCACTGCCCCTTACGCACAGAGGACATTTAACACAGAAAGTCCTTGCGAAGTGCCCACTGCTCATTTTCAGCATCTGTCTTCAGAACTGTAGGCCCTGAGCCCAAAACCCTGTTACACAGTAACTGGCACTATGTACTGCAAAAAGAAACCCTGGCAACGACTAGAAAAACATTTACTCTCACCTTAAGGCCATCTTGTCTTGCCAAAAAAATGAAACGACAGGCAGGTAAATAACAGAAGTTTTCTCTGATTATTAGAAAAAAATTAGAAATCCCATGATGGAGTTGGGTTCAGCAAGAGGGGCCGGGTGTTGAGGGGAGGAACAGATCGCCTTTCTCCCTTATCCCTGTTTCTAGGAACGGTTGAATAACTTTAATCTCTAACTTTTCCAAAGAATCAGCTTCAGGGAGAGAGCAGACTGAAAATCACAGGACCACGGGAAAGCTCAATACACTTGCTCTCATTTTGAAGTCTCCTGCAGCGCTGAACACTATTATAAACACCACCTCACAGCATTGCCAAAGTTACCGCAGCGATGTGTACTCTTCTTCACCAAGGTACCTGGGGTAAACCCTCTGAAAGCTGCATTTCCTCTCCTCCATTTCTTCAGGTGCTGCCGGTACCCAGCCGCATCCAGAAGACGGGATGGTTTAGTTCTCATTATCCTACTCTTGACTGGTAATAAATTAATTTTCCCAAAGCTCAGGCTGTTTTGCCCATGACAGTGGGTGCTGAGTGATCTCCCTGTCCTCATTCTGACCCACAAGCCTTTCGATATATTTCGTCTCCCCTGTCCAGTTGAGGAGGGGAGTGATAGACGGCTCTGGGGAGCTGCTGGTATCCAGCCAGGGTCAACCCACCACACACGTAACGATCGGTACATGCACATTCTCATCTGAAGGATGTCAGCTGGGGATTAGCATTTTGAAGTCATCACTTTCCTTCTTATAAAAAAGACACATATTAATTAAGGCACATACTAATCTTTCCAGCACACACAATAATATTTGCTAATTACTTGCTAATTTTTCACATTCCTATAGAATTCCACTGAAAGCAGAAGTTTTTGTGAGTGAAACACTGCTGGAATATTAAGTGACTTAGGACAGAATATACTAGATGATCAAGGACATTTTCTTAATAGATATTTCCATTTTGAAGAAGGAATTGTGAATTTTTCCATACGATTGGCCTGGTTTAATTACATTTGTTTGGAAAAGAGTTGGAGGAAAGACAAATCCTAGTGACACATAAGATGTTCATTCCTCTTGTAATTTAAACATTCAAAATTGCACTGAAATTACAGAATCCAAAAAAATGCCACAAAGATTTAAAGTCAAATCATTCATCTCCTACTTCCACCAGATCCTTTCACGCTGGTGGTATTTGGTTGTGTGAAGAAGGAAAAAAAAAAAACCCAAAACTGAGAAAGAAGTAATCTCACTTATATTTGTATTATTTTTGCTATGGGGGACTCTGACTGGCAGCTGGGCATCGCTGCTGTCAGCACAGGGCAAATGTAACTAAGGACAGTCATTGTCTCAACATCTTTATAATCAGGACAGTTAAGACATCCAGAACATGGCAGGAAAGGCTGCAGGTACACAGCCGGAAAAGCCTAGGAGATTTTGCTGGCTCTCAGTTTAGCCCACCAGGCTTTCTCAAGTCTCGCCAGGGAGAGCGCAGAGGAAAGGAGGAGGGCCCTGCCCCGCAGTTCACCTGGTACTAAAGAAAAGCCAGTTTTCTGGGGATTGCCACTTCCGTGATGGAAATGAGCAATTTTGAGTTTTGTCTTCCGACAAGGGTAAAGAAAATGTTTTCCCCCCGTGGTAACCAAACAGCAGCTGTCGAGGTTTCCCTGATTTCAGACTGACTTTTAGAGGATGCTGTCTAATCGCTGAGGGGAGGCTGGAGAAGGACAACACGTGCGGATTTCCCTCACTTTTTCTCACTGAAAGTCCGAATTTCACTTGCATCCCTAGCTTATGGTGTGAAAAATGGAACCTGAAGCCAGGAACAGGACTCGTGCAGGACCTCTCCAAAGCTCTTTGTCAATACATTATTCCCTACATCAAAACTAAACCCGTGTAAGGTCCAGTGCTGTGGGAAATGTCTCCTGGATTTCTAGCAAGGAATCAGACAAGAGGTAACCTCTATGTGCTTACACTGCAGCCTATCTTACAAACAGTCCAAAAGATGCACAGGGTAAGTTCCTCTTGACGTCACTTCACAACACCAGGGGAGACTTCGATAGCTCAGTTTATTTACTGAGATCACAGGTAACATAAGTATTGAAATAGGAGAGGCCAATTACTCCGATCCTCCCGCAGGATTATCTTAACAGATGTAGAAGAAACTTGAACTACTGGCCAAATAACTCCCAAAAGCAAAGATTAAAGCAGTAGAGCAAGTGATTTCTCCCAGACCCTGGCTAAGCGTTCCAATTCCCAGCGTCCCATTGTTTATAGCAAAGAGTGTAACAAGAAGAAAAGTGACACAAACACAGATCTATCCAGGTGACTGTGACTGGCGATGAGCCGGTGAAGGACAGCCCTGAAAATGGATCTAAGAAGAGACCACAAACCTAATTCCTTTTGTGATATAATCCTGACTCTAAGCTACAGTAGAAATGCTAATACATTAATCTATGTCTCTAATGTCACCATTCCAATTTAATACCTTACCAGGGAGATAAATCTCTGAATACATCCCGCATAAATAGCGTGCATTGTTATGATTTTCTTAATAAACCGTGGAAAATTAACATAGGCATCGCTAGCAGCTTCATATCCTAACGCAAATGCAATTTATTGTTTTGTGGCATGTAATGCTATACACATACACAGACAAGTTATGATATTACACTAATTTTTGCAGACAGCCTTGAGACAGATGACAAACTAGAAATGTAACGTGCTGTCTGATCGCGTCCCTTTCTCAACGCAGCTCTTCAGCGTGAAGTATAGCAGGGCTGACACGGGACCAGCAAAGGACGGCGGCAGCTGAAGAAGCAGGGTGGGAAATGGCAATTTGCCTTTGTGCTGATGTGGCTGCAGGGTGGTGAGTTTGAGAGGCAGGGGACGAGCACACAGACACAAGCTGCTCCTGGGGAAACACCGCTCAGGCCAGGTCATGTTTCAGCAGGACAGAATCATGTTTGTGTTTTATTCACTCACACAGCAGCTCTTTTCTCCACACAATCCACTGATGTGGTAGGAAACAGCTGCTCATCCTGATCTCACACATGAAAAGCAGAGGAATATTTCTGCTGATGCCAAAACGTGATGCCAAGAAACATGCTGGGCTCCTGGGCAGGTCTGCCCAAGTGTCCCTGGGCCGGGTACTCCAAACTGGCTGGACTCCAATACAAGAAAACATGCCGTGGAGCCGGGGACACTGAAAGTTACAGCCTGGGGATGGATCCAACCCATTCTCACCCTGCAGCACCGTTTTATTTCATCCCACAGTCCTCCCAGTCTGACAGTGCCAGGGAATCAAACAGGAAGCATCCTGGTATTGCTGTACAAATGCTTGAATACTGTGAGCAGCACTCGCCTCCCATGCCAAAAAAAATACAGTTAATGAATGAAGTAAAAGAAACATTAAGTTTGAGAGCAGACCAATAGAGGTACTTCCTCCCAAGATACATAGTTGAGCTGTGCAGGTGAGCCATGGGATACTACAAATGCCAAATCCTTTCTGTGAATTTGAGAAATTAATGAAAGAAAAATCCTTCTGGGGCTAGGAAACACAGAAACACTACCTGTGGCTCAGGAAACCCCTCAGCTATGGACCAGCAGAAGTGCAGGAGCTTCACGCCCTGCCTAAGCACCTGAGGAGCCCAGCTGCAGAGGTCTGACCAGGACAGATCTGGCAAGGGGTGCTTCTCTGCCACTGCACCGAGAAGTATTTGACTCTACGTGTGCCTGAGCCTCAGCCTGAATGGCAAATGGACAGCTTGCCTAGAGAGCTATAAATGGGCACCATCCTGCCACGTGTGATCCATCGCATGTGGAACAGCAAAGCCCAGCTCAAGGGCAGTGCTGAGATGTCAGCACATATTAGGCAGCATAAATGACAGCACTGA
>JAAGNO010007511.1:73072-108088 GCA_033439905.1 Ceryle rudis
AAAAAAAGAGCCTGACCCCAGCACTAGCTGGAAGACCCAGCCTCCCAGTAACGCACAATCAGGCTCATTTGCCATTAGGGGCTCAGCAGTCCAGTGACTGAAGCAGGGAACGTATTTTGGCAAGAAGCAGGCTGTGCCCTAAGCAGACGACAGCGGCACTTACCCTGCCCATGTGCCGCCCTGAGGCTCGTTTGAGGCCAAGCTGGCGTTCCCAGGAAGAGATGGCAGGGCAAGCTATGGCAAGGGCAGGCACCCACAGCACCGCTCTGCCCTGGTTCCCCCCACACACAGCCCCAAGAACAAAGCATCTCATGGCAGTGCAGCCCCAAGACAGTGAGAATGGACAAATCCAGGCTCTGCTCTGAGCCTACCTGATGTTTGCCTAGTTGCCTACATTGCACCCTTTCTGCTCTTACGTTCCCAAGCTCAGGAGCTGCGGCACTGGAGAGATTTGCCATTCAGCCAAGCATATGGTGCAGGGCCACTGTAAGTTTCCTTTCAGGAGAGCAGTGCTTTCAACATGGTTTTTTTCCCCCTCCTCTGCAGATGTAGCTCTTTCAATTGCAAACATTGGTCATTTTAGGTTGAGACGACCCAGAAAAGAAAGAAAAGCTTTTGTGTAAATGGGTACATGAACTTGTTCTCTGTGGAAAATACTGAGATCGTCCTGGAGGATGCAGCTCTACAACCTGATACGGCACCTGCTGCCTGATGCAGCGATGCACATTTTAGAAGATAAATCCCACAGCCTTCCCAGAAATGCCACTACCTAGTACCTGGAAATAGGACAGAAGTAGCAGCACCTATCAAGCTGTACCATGTGTAGAGCATCCAAAAGAAACAAGGAGAAGAAGGAGGATAAAACGAGTAGTACTGATGAAATGCTGCTCTTCTGGGATACTGGAGCATGATACAACCCCTAAATTAGGAATTATTTCAGAGAACCAGGACACCGCAGGACAAAATGACTTAAAACTTTGTGTCTCCATGTTTGGTCTTCTCTGTACCAGTGAACTCAAGTTGAAAAAAACTCAGAGCAATGTATTGCAACCCAGATGTCAGCCTTCAGCTGCTTGCAGTGTTTGCAGTAAGTAGCCCTCTAAACATGATGCTGCCAGCTCCGCTCCACTGGAGCCTCACAACTGCTCTTCTCAAACCCAAAGGTCAACTTCTGAGCACCATAGAGGTGCTGGTGGTATGGGAGAGTAGCAGTACAGCGTAAGGTAACAGACGGAGATCTCCTTTTCTCACCCGCAGCAAGGAAATGCAGAAAGGATGCCTCTACAACAGCAAACCTGCTGCATTTGGGCAGTGCAAGTCTGGCTTTGCAGAGCCAAACTCTAGCACTTGGCTGGCTGTGAAGCACCGTGGGAAGGCAGGACTTCCCCCCTTCCCTACACAAAGACGCAGCTGCCAAAGAATTAATCTGCAGCTGGTTTCACTTTCTTTGACCAAATGCTGTGCTGCCATACTGCACAGAATTCAAGTCAGCAGGGCAGGTTTGATCTTTGCCAATACTATGGCAGGTTTGATTTATTCTCAGCTATAAGGCATTGCTTGGACTGTGGCTTCTGGCAGCTTGCTCTATTTCCAGATCAATGAGGAATTACTACTGTGGAGAAGCAGACTTGGGGAGTGAATCCCACTCGCCCTCGGGACAGAAAGTCCAGATTGTTCAAATGCAGACAACTCTCTCTCAGTTGTGTTAGGAGAGCAATGCCTGAGGTTTAGGAAAACTTCTAAAACTGATGCCAGGCCTGGAGCTGAGCCTGATGCAGCCTGATCTGCTGAAATGGATCCACCCCTCCATGCGGACAGCTCAGACAGCACCAGACATCTCAAATAGTGCTACCTGTCCATAGAGAGGCAACCAGATTACATACAGCCTGGTCTGCTTTTGAAAAATTTAACTTAAATATGGAAAAATCGCAATTATTTTTCTTTTCTCCTGTGCTTTATCTCAATCCTTTCCGGAGCCATTATATAAACCTGTGGCTCGAGTCCCTTTTAAGGGCTGACAGGGTGCACAGCTCAGTGAAGCTTGTAAAGTGACTACCATGCAATTAAGGGCTACCCAAAACTGACTCTTGGGGGTTATCTCAGGTGGATGGACTTTAATGAGTGTATAACTCAAAGCATCTGGATTTTCTATCTCCTTATAGGCTCCAAAGTTTGAGAGAGAAAAAGGTTTGGTAGCAGACGTGTAGAAAAAAAAAAAGCCACCCTAAACCTGTATTTCTACTTTGTGGGAGATTCCTGTAATTTCAGTCAGAGGAAAGCACTGAGTGTTCAAGTTTGGAATATGAGCAAAAAGTCTCAAATGTTTCAGTCTCAAATGAAACATTGAATCCAACTTCTAAATCTTTATCTGATAGCATAAAAAAAAAAAAAAAAAAAAAGGCAAGAGGAAATTTCTAAATAGAAAAGAGGCTCCTAAACTGAACAGCACACACAGAGAAAAAAATCAATCAAGATTTTACTTGCTAGAAATCTGCTCTGGAGGAAGACTTTTTTGGACAGCTATGTGAAAAAATAAGCTTCTCAGATGGCTTTTTTGAGAATCAATTTTAGATAAACATTATGAAACCACAAGTAGCATGATAAACATGCATGCCATGTTTCTTCACCCAGCTGCAGCTGGGAAACCAAGCAATAAATACTATTTATTTATTTTAATAGTATGCTTAGTGAAAGTATTACCAATATTTCCTAAGCTTAAAATCATCCATGAATGTATTTTACTGTGAGGCTCAGCATTTTCATAGTAATTTACAACTTTAAAAGGGTAAACTCCATTGCTCTCTGTCAAACCAACAACTGGGTAAGTGCAGAACGTTACCATATGAAGCATGATGAAATTTATTGCTGCAGTCATTAGTACATATTGATTTTGTTTATAACAACCCAAGGGGAATACTAAAGCGATTACGCTTGCGCTCGGCGCTCTCGCTCGCTGACAGGACGCAGCCCTGGCAATGCCAGCTTGCAAACTGCCACCGCTGCTCGTCTTCCTCTGAGGATGGGGTTTTGTGAGAGAGACCAGTATCTCTCCTTTGTTTTTACTCCATTTTGCGGCTACTCAATGCATTGCCTCACTTGAGGACTTTGCAGCTCTCAGCCAGCTTTGGCAGCACAGATACCGATTCACTATTAGTCAACACGATTAGATGATGTCAACTCCTTGTTAAGCACGATTTTCACAATTTAAATCAGGTTTTGGGTCATTTTACAGCATTAATAGGCCCATGCCTAGCTTGAATCATGGGTACTAACAGAAAAAACAGTTGAGAACTTCTCAAAGTTATTTAATTATTTCTGCAATATAAAAGTAAAAAGACTTTCATACAGAAAAATCTGAGGCAAAATGCATTTTCTTAGTTTGACTTCTGTGGTAAAGCAGCATTTTAGACAGATGCCAATTTAATTTTTAACTGATCAAAGACATGACATTTCATACTTGGGTAGGAAAACCAAGTATGAAATTTGATTTAAAGAATCAGAGTTGTATTTCAATATTTAATTGAAAAATACTTAATTATTTTCATTCTGCAATCAGGACAAAAGAGATGCTGAAACAGAGTTTCCCATATTCACGTGATTTTAAACAGAAATTTCCCCTAATTAACCTGAAAAGACTGATACAGTCATTCTGTTCTTTCTAACATTTTTACTTAAAAGGTATTTCTTAACATGCAAGAAAAGAGGAAATTACCAAGCCTGTGACTGCAGGGCCAGCTTAGGAATCCCCTTCCTCCAGCCAAACTCGGCATCTGGGACGCTACAGATGCACTTCTTGAGCTTTGGAGTTGCAATAAAAATACCTTTTGCTTTTTCAGCCCCAGTATGCCAGAAGAGCCATGTGACACGGCCCGACCTGCAGAGGTACCACCCTGCTCATAGGGGTCAAAATGGGATAAGCACAGGAGAGCTACTGACTCCAGCTGGCACAGTAAGAGCTGCCATCGGTGCCAACCGGCATGGACCCAAAGAGGAGCAAAGATCTCTAGTAAGCAGACCTTTGCAGTTGAAGTAGTCCCATCCTCCTGCGTTAATAATGTACTTGTTGTGCTTGGTTTCTCCCTCAGCCCTGTCCTGCACAAGTTTCCCATCACAAGCTTGTGCTTCAATACTCTCCCTTCGCAGAGAGGAAGTACAGTAATGGCACAGGCTAAAAGCTGGCTTCTGGTGGATGGCCTTCATGTAAAGAACCACCTCTGCCTCAAACCTCCTCGAGACCTCTCTTACTCTGCTTCAGGAACTCCTTTTATTTCACTCAGTGCAAGGAACATGTTATTAGTGATCATCTCCCCCAACTGTCACTGTTGCAAAAGTTCACTAGAGTCCATTAGGATGACAGACCACAGATAAATTAAAAATAATAATAAAAAAATCATAGCAACTGTACAACCAGCTTTTATAGACTGTCTCTTCCCACCACTCTTGTGCTCACAGTCTTGGCGCTCACCACATCACTCTTGCAACAGGCACAAAGAGCCAAGGCACAGAGGCAGCCCAGAACAGTATCGCTGAACAGCTTCCACCTCGTGCCCAGGGTTGGCTTATCTCACTGAACAGAGCCATTGCTTCCATATTTCGATGGAGGTCATAGGAACCTCAACTCACAAGGCAGCAAACTCCATTTACACAACCTTAGGAAGCTGAAAAAGGTCCCCACTGGCAGCCAGTGGTGCAGCCAATGGTTGCGATTCATGCTCTTTGTTCCTTTCTTTGGGTTCTTCCCCGCACTGTGCAGCTGCACAAGCAAGGACCTGATCCAACAGCTTGTAACAGGAACCACGCGACAACCACGATTCACTTATCTCTGGAGGGGTCTTGCTTGGCACCCATGTGCAAGTAAGTATGTCCCTTTGAACATGTCCCCTGGTGAGGATCACCTAGCACAGCAGTGTACTTTTCCTCTCCCTTTCCAGCGTAGCTGAGCAACTACCTGTACTCTCCCAGGGAGCACCACGCAGCAAGGAAACCAGCCACAGCACAGGGGCACAGGTATGAGGGGGCAGGCACCTGGCTGAATGCAAACTACAGCCTGTGGAGCAAGCAATCATTTTAAGCCCTACTTTTAAAGCCAGGCTAATCTCTGTCCCTTGCTTCACACACATAATTTCTCTATTAGGGGTGCTCAGGCCAGGCCATAACCATTGGGGGATTTTAGATCAGTCTGGCAAGGTGTGCTTAGGGCACACACCTCCCCACAGAGCCCAGTTTCCCAGAGATCAACCAGCATCCTCAAGGGAGCAACAAACACAGGCACCACCCGGAAGTTATCTGACACACGTGACATCACACGCATGGCTACATCATGCCTCTCTGCTTGGAAAATAACAACCTAAAACCAGGTTATTCACTGCTCAGAAGATTTTCATTTTCCATCCATCTTCCCCAGTAGATTTCCAATTCTTTTTGTGTGTTTGTGTTTCGTTGTCATTTGGAGGTTTTGTCTTTTCTCTTATTCTTCCTTTACATGGAGCACCCAGCTGCTGGACTCTCAAAAATCCCTCATGAAACCACAAAGTAATGTCACCACTTACTGCTTTCCACCCTCAGCCCCGTAACCACTAATTACAGCTTCCTTAAATTAGTTCATTGGTGACATCTAAATGAAGCCATTTAAAAGCTGCAGTAATGCCAAGCAGCCCAGCTCCCCGATACAGGTGATGACTACATGTAAACATCACCAGACTGCACGGGAGGGACAGTGTTCTGAATTCACCATTGTCACTGCCCAGCCACGATGGCACAGATTTAATTTATCTCATGCGTGTAGATCTACCTGTGCTGCTCAAAGCAGTGAATGGTTCTTGGATTGCTAGTGCTCCCTGCATTCACTCTGAACCAAGGGAAATGGTAGAAGACATCCTGAAATTGGAGAGCTTCAGTTCCTTGGAGAAAGCATTTCAGCCATCTGCACAGAAACTGGGGTTTCACCAACCTGCTCACACACAACGCTCCCCTACAACATTGAGATGCCCTCAAAGGGTAAAAGCACAGCTCAGAATAAAAGCTGTCACCTTGTGACTAGAAAGCAGAGTAGGTAGAGGAAAAACTATTCTGTGGCCTCCCAGTAAGATTTGTACAAAACTGGATGCTTTTGGAGACCTCAAGCATTGCAGACTTCTCTGAGCAGCCATGAAGATGCAAGAAGAGGTTCATGCTGCCAGTTAAACCGTATCCAGATACATCTCAAAATGCCCTCCATGAGCCACTCAATGAAACCACTGTTTTCCCCAACACTTCCTTACACAGCATCTGCAAGAGAGGGGCCCACTCTGCATCATTTTGGGGCACACGTGGTCAGGTCACCCTGCCCACCCTACCACATCGGCATCAGCCTGACGCAAGCAGCAACAGCCACCGTCAGCTGCACAGCTTGGGGAGCAGCACTGCTTGGCAGCACAAAGGACAGTTAATATTCAGACAACCATCTGGGGAAGCTTTGCCCCACACCACCTCCCGTGCTGGCTAGCCTGTGCTGCAGAGCTGCAAACCTGCACTGCTAGTGGTGGGGCAGCCGAGGACTGGCTGGGAAGCCCTTCCACCCTGGCTGCAGAAGGCTCCAGTAGCATGTTCCCAACCAGCTAACCCCTGTGGCACACATGAAATGAAACCATGTCTCACACTCCAGGACTGGCAAGCACAAGAACAAAGAGCTGCAGTTTTTTCCCCCTGAAAGCTGGAGTTAATTTGGTAAGCATTCCCTGCTTTAAATACATCCTCCACAACACAACAGCATCAAACCAGAACAACCGCCAGGTAGTCATTCTGGAAATACCTACACCACAGACCTTCAGGGAAAGAGAAGCAAGACAAATATTAAATATAAAATCCAAAACAAAACCAAGCCCAAACACTAAAAAGTAAGGTGCTTTTTGAAAACAGCCCTTCCAAGTGCATTGATTGTTTCTTGCTTGCAGAAAATCCCAAGTTCGGGCTCCCATTGATTCATGTCACATTTAAAAGCCTAGTTCTCTTGAGTTATTCCACTACATTTCAAGCCAAGCAATTAATTCTTGTTTTTTTAAAAACTATCTAGTGCATAGAAAGTTTCTGGAGCGACACACGGCATTATAGAAATGAGTCTCTTAGAAAGATGCTAAAGGATTCCTATGCCAGCATATTTCACAGATTGAACTGCTCTGATACTAGCAGCCTCTGTAGCATGTGTATGTATGGCAAGTCTGGAACATTCTGCCACTTTGGTGGCATCTGGATATCTAACATGAGAAACCTGGCAGTCAGTCTGAGAGCACGTCCTAGTCGCCCGTTATGGAAGTGCTTTACGCGCAGAAGTAACCCACGTAAGTAGGGTTTAATTGTTTGACCAGATAGATACAGGAAAGTTACTCTTTCCCTTTTAGTTCAAGCTTCACAAGAAAAAAATAATTAAATGCAATATATTCTAGCAGCTGAAATATTGATACCTGCACATGCTGTTAAGCTGAAGGAAAGCTGCAGCTCTGCAATGGTTTAGCTGCCGTTCTCACCATCACCATCTGCAAGCATTTCCCCTATTAAACATCCCAGCCCATATATTTATTTAAATGCTAAGAGGAACTTTTCCACCACTTCAAATCTGTGCTAAGCACCCACAAGAGCACGAAGTACAAGTACCATCATCTCGCTCAAAAGCACTCCCTGAGCTTTTTTTGCCAAGCGTGTTCTTCACGAGGGGTCAGGTAGGAGGAGCTGGCCGTAAGCTTCGCACCATCCTTAGCCCTGAGTTTCAAACTGTGGTAGGGAGAGCTCAGAGAGCAGCCACAAGAAAAGCTGCATTAACTGCCATCTTTTCCGAGTGCTCACCACAAGATACGAAGTGCAAAGAGTAATTTTCAGCTTAACTGACTCACCATTAAACCATGTCCCGCAGCACACAACGTTTAAATGCCTCCAGGGGTGGTGACCCCACCCCTTCCCTGGGCAGCCTGTTCCAGGGTTTTAAAACTCTTTCTATGAATATTTCTTTCCTAATAACCAACTTAAACCTCCCCTGGTGCAACTTAAAGCTGTTTCCTCTTGTCCTATCACTCATTTCTTGGGAGAGGAGACCAACACCCACCTCACTAGAGCCTCTTTTCAGGTAGTTGTGTAAAGCAATAGGGTCTCCCCTCTGCCACCTTTTCTCCAGGCTAAACAACCCCAGCTCCCTCAGCCACTACTCCTAAGACCTGTGCTCTAGACACCTCACCAGCTTTGTTGTCCTTCTCTAGACACACTCCAGCATCTCAGTGTCCTTCTGGCAGTGAAGTCTGATTCCGTATCAAAGACAGCAAAACACAGTCTTTGCAGCTAACGTGCAATAACAAAAATGGTCTAATTCGCTTCTAACACAGTCAGCAAGTGGTGTACACCCTCAAGAAGCACACACCTGCTTCACTTCAAGGAGCTCCAGGAACATCCAGTTTTTCTGTAGAGCCCAAGCGCTCATCCAATATCCTTATCACCCAACTCCTCACGGCCCCACAGCTCCCATCGTCCCCACGCGCCCTGGCGCACCGGGGCTGAGCGCTCCAGGACCTGTGACACCTGCAGCTGGCACCACCACACCTAGAAACCCAAAGCAAACCCAAGCCAAAAACTTCTAAAACAGCTCCCAAGATAATAACTGCAAAGCTAATGTTTTTGACTGCGACTACCTGGCAATGATAGGATTTGAGACAAACGTTAGAAATCCCAGGCGGGGCAGTGCTTCTTCAGACCATGATTTTCATGTTTCCCTACTAAACAGCTAAAAATCTTCTAGAGTTTTTCCAATAGGGAGACTTTTTAAAAAAAAAAAACAAAAACAACAACCTACCCTAGCTGAATATATTCTTTATCTAAGAGTTCATTAAGGATTCTCTTTAATTTGCCTTTTAGGTTGATATTTTTAAAGCTTTCCTTTGCAGTACACTATCTAGAAACGTGTATTTTATTTGTAAGATTATTTGGAGGGCTGGATTCCTTTGTAATTACAGGGAATCCTGCAGTCGTAAGACTCCAGTAGGCTTCCAGAAAAGCAGCAAATACCTTAAGAGTGTGAGAGCTGGCAAAGCTGCATTTTGCTCTTTCCACTGGAGAGCAAGTCATAGGACCACCAGGACTCCTTCATCTGTCCTGTTATTAGCTCAAGCATTTCTGAGGGTCCTGATGGACATCTCTAGAGAATTTTGATGCTGCAGTTTAAAATACTTTCACCTGCAAAGGCCTGTGCTGGAGACAACTCCATGTACCTCCAAGAGCAGAATGAAACTTGCTCCCAGACCTCACTCCATCTTTGTTTCAAGCACTGACAAATGCATTTTTACACCTAGACACAAGACCGCAACCTGGGACACGTGGGACACAGCTACAGGTTGGCTTTGGCAACAGCACACAAGTAAAAAAAGGCACAACAACTTGTGCAGCCTTCCTCCCAGTCGCACAAAATACATATATATTTGCTTTGCCCTTTGGATTTGGATTTTCCTGCTGAGAAGGATGACAAAAGGACAGGTTTCAAGAGGATGGCCTCCTGTCTGTAGTCAAAGGGACAGCCTTTTGAAAGAACAGCAAAGTCTGGCAGCAAAATGTCCCTTTGAATTATGCTGATATCCTTCTCCCTGCCTTTTTCACCTGAGCCCTTCAGCCAAGGTGGTGGCACCTCTGGGAAAACACACACATTTAATTTTTCCCAAGTCAAGACTGTTCTGCCAGTGATGGTAAGTGGTCTCCCTGTCTTCATCTCAACCCACAAGCTTTTTCTTTTCACCTCATTTCCCCCCCCATGCTGTTGGTGAGGGCAGTGAGTGAGCAGCCAGGCAGATGCCTGGCAGCCAGCCACCGCCAGCCTGCACACCAGCATCACAACCCCAACACTGCAGGGAGAGGATTCAGAAGGAGCTCCCATATGTGGGGAAAAACAACTAGTCTAAGAACAAGCCAGTGACAGAATCTGGAGGTTTACCAGCTGCAAGCCTTTTCCAGGGACATTCCTGGTTCTTACTTGCAAGGAGGCCAGCGTCACTTTTCTTTTGCATGTTTGCTGGGGGACTGGCGTGCAGCCTAACTTGCTGCCTTACTCTAAATTCCAGGACTGTGGAATAAAAATCATTTGCTGTTAGTCAACCAAAGCTGTCTTTTCTCTCTCTCTATTGATTACTCTTGAATAATCAATTGACATTTGGCACAGTCTTATTTATAATAATTCAAGTCAGCAGCAACATAATTTAGAAACTGGCTACTAGGCATGTGTTGGTAATGAATCGAATCCATGGATAATTCAAATTCATAGACTAAAAAATTACATTTAAATAATGTTAAGGTTGTGACAACCTGACAAAAGACTGCAAATTCAATATGAAAACTTTTCCACCCTCTGTGGCTGCAGAGAAAGCCTGGAGAAGACATGAGAAGGGACTGGCATTTGCTGCCTCCCCCATGACCATACAACATCTCTGGGTTCATACCTAAGCGACTTCACCTTTGTATTGAGCTGAACAGCATCCCTCCTCCCTCCTCCTTCTTCAATCATTTCCAGCGGTGTCATTTTATCCTGTAGCAGGGAATGGATCTATATTTTTACACAGCAGATGGCCTGGCCTGGCACAAAGCCAACAGTGTGGTGTGTAAACCTCTCCTGGTTTTGTGGAGCCAATGGAGCTGTAGAGTGTTTATCCAGCTGTTGCATGGAAGCAGGAGAGACCAAAGCCTCCAACCATTCCCCGCTAGGCATGAAGCTCCCACTAACACCCAGGTCCTGTCACAAACGCAGAAATGGCCTTTTCTCCTCGCTGCACCCTGTGCCAAATTCTACTGTGAACAGAGCCTGCATCTGGACTGGAGGTTTGGTTACCCTTAAACCTGCAACAGGAGACACCTGGAAATCGTAGGTAACTTCACAAAATCACAGAATGACAGGGATTGGAAAGGACCTCCGGAGATGATCTCGTCGCAACACCTCTGCTAAAGCAGGTTCATGTAGTGCAGGTTGCCCAGGACAACACCCATGCAGGATTTGAAAGTCTCCAGAGCAGGAGAATCTACAACCTCCCTCTGCAGCCTGTTCCAGGCTTCAACACCCTGAACAGTAAAGAAGTTTTTCCTTATTTTCACACTTCATGCTGAGCAAACTAATGGCTCCTTAAACCTCTCCTGGTTAACCTGTGCATTTTCCCATTGGATTTAAACACCACAGAAACCCATCTGGATGGCTGGGCATATCTACAGTCAGTCCCAGGATGACAGCCAGTCCCAAAAAGCAGGTGCTGCTGTAACTACCAGCCCTTGGCACTCCCTCATCACCGCACGCTGAGGTGGGTTCGTGCTTTTGACTTATCGTAGTGCAGGACGAATTATTTCTCTTTATTACAAAGACATTCCAACAAGTTAGCATTTCTCCAAATGGAAACCATAGCAAGTGCTAGAGATAGATTACAGCATATTTTTTTCAGGGGGATTAAACAGCTAACACTTAAAGCCATCGTGCAGCCAGGTCAAAGTGACAGAGTAGCCTGGCTGGACAGAAGCCCTCACCCCAAAGCAGCAGCACCCAGGGCCCACCACTTCTGCTCTAAAGGCACGCCAGAGACCACACCGCTACCACCCGAGCTCTCACAAATGCACAATCCACTTCTGTGAAAGAACTGAGTTTCTCAAACAAAAGTCTCCTGTGCAGCTTTCAAGAGGCTCTTCCCCCTTGGAGTGCTGGAGCCGAGTTTGTGCTAAATACAAATCCCCCCCAAAGGAAGACCCTTCCCACGTGAACGGGACTGACACGTGAGTTTCAAATCCACAGCATCAACATCTCCCTACCTGCCTTATTAAGACTGAACTAAACGGACAAACACGTTAAATGAATTATTAGACATCTTAGGTATTCAGCAGTAGGTTGATAAAAGGCAGCCCTTCACGGTAACCTACCTTATATATTTATTGCCACAGAAAAAAACTGAGCAAGCTTATGGCTGTGTGCTGGATTGCAAACACTGTGGGGTTTGCAGGGAAATTTCAATTATGGGAAAACGCACTGTCAACTCCTGATTCAAGCCCTTAATTACCAGCTCTTAACCACCGCATACTCTTGAAGGAAACTATAATTCACTTTGAAAAAGACTTGGTTTATACCTATAATTAAATTAATCATAATTAATTCCAACAGCTACTGCTATAACTATTGAAGGACAGAAATATTAAAGCAATTATCAGGGATTGCTTACAGCATGGCTGTGGTGGAAACACAAGTGCGCTGCTCCAGGTTTCCCATCGGTTCTGCATCCAGCTATTAGCAAAGGCTACTGAACTCTCATCTTCAGCTCACTCTTGTCTTTTAATGGGGCCTTCTCCCCACCCTAAGCCACATCCAGATCTCAGACATCTGCCAGGTACCTTTGCTAAGATGTGGCCTTCCCTGTCTGCCGAGCGAGTTCATCGTTTGCTGGAGCTACTCTGTATCCCTTCTGCTAAACTCCAGGTGCTGCCATGGGACCGTCTTTCCAGCCTGTTGTTTGAAGTAACACTGCTTCTCCTCAGCACCCTTCAGCTGGACCCCTCATCCCATGCAGAAGAGCCTTTCCCCTTGCCTGTCAGGCCCTCCACCCTCTGCTGCAGCACAGCCTCTGTCCCTGACTGTGGAAAACAGTAACTTTCCCTCCACCTACTGCTGCCTTACTGTCTCTGCTGCAATTTTCTGTATATTCCTCCCAGCCCCTCTGCAGTCTCTGAGCAACACTAGGAAAGGCCAACTGTGAGGAAAAGCGAGGCAGGAGGAAAGCTCTCAGGGAGCAGCAAGCAGGGCTGGGGCATGTAATCAGGGAAAAGAGGGTGGAGAGAAGTCACAGTTTCTCTTTCTTTAAACAAAATAACAGGCAGACTGAAGGGAAGGAAAATATTCCCCTACAAATTCTGGGTTATAGTGGCAGTGTGGTGCTCTAACAGATGATAGCATTTCATTGCAGAGCACTGTTAAGCAGCTGGAGGCTTTTCAAGCATCAGTGTCAAATATTGTGTAATCGGCTAAGTAATAAACTATTAAAAGAATACAGGGCACATCATGTTTCTTGACTTGCACAGTTTGCTCATTGGCTTTTATACATGTCTGCTTTCTAATTTCACCATCAGAATACATCGAGCTGCTTTTATTCCTTTCTTTCACAGGGCTGGCTTGTTTTTGTTTTGTGTTTGAAAGGCAGCTCCTTTTAAGTGTATGCGCTCATATCCCTTAGCAGCCTTCAAACAAATCCAAGTCTTTGGGGCTTTTAGTACATCATCAGCCGGCAGAGCTGCCTGGTTGTTTCTTCTTCCTTGTAGCTTTGCGCATTGCTCCTCTGGCTTCATCTGCAGAGAAACCAAAATCTTATTTGTTCTCTCATGATTTCCACGTGCCCCCTCTGCGCTATGAATGGGCTCCTTGCAAAAACATAATGTGTCTGAATTTTTTAGCAAGGTCAAAGAAAGGACATTTGGTGCTTTAAGACCGTCTTGCAGGGCAGACTTAAGCAAACTGCTCCTGTTTGAAGATGTGATTATTCAGTAATGTCAAATTAAAGATGAACCAAGATCCTTCACTTGATCAAGGCCTGAATTGCCTGTACTGGGCTCTCCTGAGAAGCAGCAACAATCTGAAGTCCTTGCCAGAGCTCTTCCATATTTTCCTAGTGAAAGGATTACTCCAGTTGACACAGAAAACCAGAAGTAAAATTTCTCTGGCAATTTAAAGGAGAACTTGTCTCAAATGGCCTGTTTTTCCCAACCGTCCGCCCTCTTCAGCCACTTACTTGGCTTAAACCAATGAATTTCAACAGGCTTTGTTGAAAAGACTGGGGAGAGACAGCACACGGGGGTGTCATTGCTTTTTTTCCCCCTGGGCTGGGACCTTTTTATTCCTTCTGCAGAGACAATCCCAAATCAAAAACTCGAACACCTTAAGTTTCAGAATCAGATGGTTTTCATCTTTGTTACAACTCAGGAATACATTGCTAAAAATACATGTCCTCTACAAAACTGTTTCCCCTCCAGAAAGCCTTGCTATCCACAGATGCTGTGCTAATCCTACTCAGAAATCCAGAGAAGGCGGCAAAACAAGCGTCTTTCCTTTTGGAAATGATTCTCCTGGAATGCTCTTCTGAATGTTTTATGTTGTAGCTTCTTTCTTCTATTGCAGTTATTACTACCACATCTTCAACAAACCTGGCAAGAGAAGCCTCTAAGTTGATTATGTAAAAAACCTCTTAGGAAACATGTTTGGTCATTTCTACTGGCCCCTCCAGGACTGTCTTCTGGGTGAACAGAGCCTCACTTGACTCAAGACACTTTGCAGGTGTTTGTATGAACCAATGGGTGAACTGTGTGGGTAAAGAAAACAAATCTTTCACCATTTATCTGCACTTTTCCCCAAAGGCTTTGAAGGAGAGAGAGATTCAGTAGGAGGTAATATATCAAGATGAACAGCATCAGTTAGTGAGGTGTGAGGTCCGTGACTTCCCAGGGAGATGCACACATGCAGGTGAGAGATTTCAGCCTATCTGATGTGGCCGCTGCTGGCAGAAATAAAAAATTTCATGATAATCTTTCCCAACAGCTCAGCAAGCCAGGCTGATCTTACACTGCCACTTTTAAAGAGAACCCTCTGAAAGAAAACGGTGCAGACACGTGGGCTTGGGCTGGCAAACTAGTAAACTGACAATCACCTCTCTTAAAGTGAACATTTATCATCACCGCTCAACAAGTCCACTCTCATCCACTGCTAGGAGGGGTGAAGGGAGGCATAAAATCACTTGCAGTGTTGACTGCCAAGGTCCAGCAGCAGTTTGCCTGTGGGATCCCGCGTGTGTTTGACACGTTTTGTGATCTGCCTTTAGCCTTGGGTTATGCTTTGCACTGACAAAGCAGGGCACCTTCTCAGCTGGCAGCACCCGCAGCGCTTTGCATCTCCAGTGGAGACAGTTCCCCGGATTTCAGCATAACTGCTCCGCTTCCCGCTGGGTGGGACCCCGGCCCATCACCACCCAGGGTAAGGGGTCTCCCGAGAGACCCTGAGACACAAGTACCGAATCTAAAAGGCAGTGGCTGACCTGTTCTGCAATGTTACTTTGATTTTAAAAGTACTATTAACCTTCCACCTGGAGTTTTTATTCTGTTAACACAGAGAATATTCACACGTACCCTTAAAAGCTGTAATGAGCTGATGGCAGTGATTAATTATCTACAGTAGTTCTGTAATAGATGAATGCATATGATATCTCATTTATCAGGGAAATAACCACTTCTTTAAAGTCCATGATCAATCAAGTGAAAAGACACGGGATTTGTTGACAATGCCAGATGCACTTAAGATGAGAAGGTCTTTAGCTAGTAAGAAGACTGCTGTTTTAAAGAAATTATTTACTGAACACACGATGCTTTCAGCTCCATTCTGCCCCCCTTCTTGCTCTGAGGGCGTTCAGTAAGCAGCCTGATTATAATCAACACATCAAACACTGAATGTGAAGGGTAGGATTTTTGCCACAAATGGAAAAATCATTTGCTTATTTGCCTTTTATATTCCTCCCATTTATATGAAGGCTCCAGTGGCAGGTCAAAGCTGCAGGTTGTTTTGATGGCTTCTCTAATGTAGCTATTTATACGAGGTATCACACAAGAGCTCCAAGGGGACTGGAGCTCTGATTAGGTCGTAGAACCTACAAAAGTACCTCTGAGCTCACGCTTGCTAAGACATCTGCCAGCAAAAGTCACAAAAAAAGGTGATTTAAATTTTTTTTTACCCTAAAACTGAACTTGCCTTCCAAGATTTGAGTCTTTCATTACATTCCTTTCCTGATGACTTAGTGAATAGGGTATTTTTTATTTTGATCCTTTTTTTTTTTATTTTGCAGACAGGTTTTTTCAGTGGTACATTCAAAGGTAAAAATGGCTTTGAAGCATCTCTTCTGAAATACCTCATTTACTTTGCTTTCCTAGATGTGAACTAAGACTGGACGCGAGTCGATGGAGACCAAAGGGCTTGTCTTTTGCCAGCCGAGCGAGCTCTGAGATCAAAGTTTCATCTGACTCTTAAACTTTACATTTTATTTTGTCTTATATCTGTCCACGTAGGATGAAGCACCTTTCAACAGTCCATTCCTCTTCTCTCCTCTTTGTCCTCTGATGAAATATAGACAAATTATTTTAAAACAGCAAAGCCCCCAGGGAAAAAGAAGAAAAGGGGAGTCCGCAGATCCTGACGAGAGGACTGGTGTGAGGGAACTGCTATTTGCTTTAGCCAGTTTAACTCCTGGCTAATCCAGTGCACAAGGTGAAACCCCAAACAAAGGAGAAGGGCTGCTCAGAGATTCTCGGTAGAAAACGTTCCGCTGCTGGTGCTGACAATCCTTACAGCCAGAGCCTGGGAACTGCAGGAACCTGTGTGGTAACTTCAGCGTCACCTCCCCCGATCTGTGCCAGAGCGGTGGGATGTCCAGCAGAGAGCAGCACTGGAGAAGTTTAGCTCCTGCATTCCTCCGTCACCTTGAAAAGGTTTCCTGCACCCTCAGCCAACACAGCTCTAAGGTGGGGATTTTTAATTGTCCTCAGGGGCACTGAATTTTCATGTGAATTGAGAGAGATTTGGATACCAAACTGCCTTACCCTGTACAGAAAACCAACTCTGAGATACATAAAAAGTCCTGTTAAGAGTTAAACAGATTCCCCTCAGATTTAAAATCAGGTACTTGCCCAAGGAGCAATTTTTATGAGTTCATCATCTTGTCTGAGAGTTGATTGTTATACGGAGCTCTGCTTCAGGCTGGCTCAAGCTATGTGGTGCATCACCATCACAACCACCAGGTCTCCCTTCACTTCCATTTGTCCTTCCCATGTCGTGCCCAAAAACACTTGCTTCATCTTCTCCACTCAGGCTGGGTGTTTGCTAGACAGTCCTCAAGTCAATGCTGCTTGGTAAAACCGACAGCAGAAAATACAGCTATTTTCATGGTGGTGGGTCAGCGAGGGGAACTGGAGCGCTGTCCTGGGCGATGGATGCCAAGACACGTAGGGAAATGCATGGATAGGAGCTGGGGTAGGAAGACCTCCCTGCTGGGCAGTGTTCATGAGACCAACTCGGACACCTCACAGAAGGTTGACCCTTGACTGCAAACACCTTTGAACAGTTTTGTTCTTGTATCTGCTTACGCTGGGCATTACTTCAAGGGCCTCTCAAGTCACTCCCAGCGGAGATCTCCACCTGTGCAGTGATCCAAATAGGACTCGTTTGCAGAGAGGAGGAAAAGCTCGTGGCAGAACCAAGGAAGGGCCCAAAACGGGTGCATGTGTTTTGAAAACTCATTAATCCAGGGCATTTTATGACAGTGTAATTAGCACTAGAGGCTGAGAGGAGTGGCAAAATACATTTATCTCAACAAAGGCGGATAAAACCTGTAATTCTCACCTGAATTATGGTTTTCAAAATGCTCTCTATGGAGACAGATGTTATGCCAGACCTCACTATTATAGATTGCATTTTTCTTGAAAATAACAAATAGCTAATTAGTTACAGGTACCTTTTGCAAAACAGACAATTTGATTGCAGGGAGAAGTTTCGATCACAGACAATTTCTTTGCTCTGAGGTTAGCCCTTTGTCCCTCTGAATGCATTTCCCAACAGACAACAATCACAAATCACACCGATGGCAGGGATAAAGCCAGTGCAAAGCTGACATTCATTGAGAATGTATCAGTTTATGAGAACTAGGGAGTCCTAGCAGAAACTGGCATGGAATCTGATGAAACCAGAGAACAAAGCAGGTCCCAAAATCGACCAAATTCACAGAGAGTGGATGCGAATGGTGCAGCCTTTGAGAAACATGTAAGAATGAGATCTTACCAATATGCCAGGATACCACCTTAAATATGCCACAGCTAATGAAGCATCCCTATCCTTTTCCCCCTAAACACACACATGCACAAATTTATGGCTACCAGCAGTTAATGACAGATTTGTTAATTAACAGCATGAGGCAAAGCCAAGGTTGATGTTCTAATAAACAGGTCATTAACTTTGGTAATGACCAATTTGGGAAGATGATTGCTCTTACAAACTGTATTCCACGGCTTATAAAAAGCAGCAGTGCAGCTCTGAAATACATCTGGCAGCCAAGACGCTAACAGAGCAGTTGGTCTGAAACACTGGCTGTTCCCTGGGAAGTTATCATCCCCATTTTTCACCAGACACACTGTGTAACCGGGAATCAGAATAGATGTATTTCAAGCTACAGCAATTAAAATCCATACAGATGTAAAAATGAAATAAAAATTAAACAGCTTCAAGACAAGTGACCGTATTTGCCAAGGTCGTTCAGAAAAGGCACTTGGTTTCCGTGACTGGCTTTCCCTGACACCATTCTGCTGCCGTTTACATCAGACTTTTCATGGTATTTCTCTATGAGGCTAAAGGACGTGGCTGTCCAAGAGACTAAGCTACTCCAAGGAGAGAAGTCTTCATCAGTGGCATGCCACCAGCAGGGATTTGGTCCCTCCCCGCAGAGGGAGGCAGGGTGGCGATGCGTGTTAAGGACTGGGACAAATAGCCAATCTACCTACAACAGCCACAGAGGGGATGGCTTTGAAACAATGAGGCACCTGCAGTTCCATCACACTGCAACGCAAGCCTCTAAAGAGACCTGTTTAGAAAGACTCGAGATCAGTGAATTACAAAAGTCTTCTGGAATGGGAACAGAAGCAGGCTGATAGGATGGGGCGTAATGGCTTCGAACTGGAAGAGAGCAGATTTAGATTAGAAA
The DNA here is from genome assembly GCA_033439905.1 of Ceryle rudis. Taxonomy (NCBI): domain Eukaryota; kingdom Metazoa; phylum Chordata; class Aves; order Coraciiformes; family Cerylidae; genus Ceryle; species Ceryle rudis. The sequence goes on from JAAGNO010007511.1 coordinate 91,819, forward strand.
TTAGGAAGGACTCCTTTACTCAGCGTGGAGGCACTGAACAGGTTGCCCAGGGAAGTTGCGGGTACTCCATCGCTGGATGTGTTCAAGACCAGGTAGCGTGGGGTTTAGAGCAACCCAGTCTAGCAGGAGGTGTCCCTGCCCATGGCAGGGGGGTTGGAACTAGATGATCTTTAAGGTCCCTTCCAACCCAAACCATCCTATGATTCTGTGATCATGTTGCAAAAGATTCCTCTGTCTGCAGGACCCGTGGCAGCTTCTGTTGTTACTGGCACAAGAACCAGAAGCAAAGGGGGCTAACAGTAAGGTATGTCACGAGCCAGAGGGATCCACCAGTAGCACTTTGGGGCCTTTCAGGTGATAATTAAACATCTAAAGAACAGTCAATACCACAGTAGTAGTAGTTCCTAGAAAGTTAGTAACCAGATACCAGAGGGAAGAAATCACTCTATTATTTATTATCAAATGATTAGAAGAAAGTAACTCCAGAGTTTCCTATGTTAGAAAAGTGGGCAAATGGGAATGGTAGCCTGGAACGGACCCTTGAAAAACAGGAGTTGCATGGAAATGAATGGTGTTATGGGAGCAGAGTTCACGAAGGATACTTGGCCACAATAAAACCGAAACACTCGAAAACATTTTAGGGAATTAGTCCTGACAGTGGCTGAAATTAGCCTGTGGATCTAGGGTCTAGACTTGTGGCACAGAGGTAAGAGGTATATACACACGTGGCTCTAAGGGTCTGTGACTAGCAGCACTGTCTACAGTAATGCTGTTAAAACATGACATTTAAAAGGCTAAAGGAAAGCAAGCTTTTCCAAAAGTGAATAAAACTGAGCAGAAGGGAAATCTGCCTGTGATACACAGAAATGACATTTGTTTGTGGCATGTGCTTTAGACTAAAAGGGAACTACTGTGCTTTACCAGTGGAAATAGAGATTATGTGCTTTTCTTTTGTCATATTGCCCTCTTGCATTTCAGCCTGGCTATACAGTGCCTTTAGAGTGAAAGCTATTTTGGAAGAGGTGACATGGGCAAAATTTAGGAGGACTGGAACGGCCCCACCACCGGGCAGGGATCACGGTCTCCACGACAGACAGCTATGTAATCGTGCGCAACCCTGGGAGCTGTGCCAGAGATCCTCTGGCACTTGCATCGTTGTACAGTCATTGGAATGCACAAGGGCTGTTCCCTGAAAAATACTCCTATGGGCTCTTCCTTTCTGAAAAGGAATGAAAATAACCACCAATTCAGCCCCCTCGCTGCGAGCAAAGGATAATGAAAAGCTATATTCTCCTCTAAGTACCTATATGGATTTGGACTAAAGGACCGAAAGAGTCCAAAGAGCTTACCAGAACTGCTTTTATACCTGAAGAATCAGACCCAATGACGATACGTCATTTTAATTAAACAAAAATAAAAAAAATCTTTAAAATATTGACTTCTAACATTTGGGGAAGTCCAACGGATTTTGCATTAAAATGTTCCTACTAATATTTTCTTTCTTAAAGTACTTAAAATGGGCTGAATAGACTAACGCCATCAGCTTGGTCCCACAACTCTCCTGAAATAGACATTCCTTTACAACACCTTCCTTATTCTCTGAAAACGCTTTCTCCTTCTCCTAATGTAACATTACTCTAAAAGCAAAAAATACTGATAAATCGACATGCATAAAAATGACGACAGAGGTTTTTTGGTAAACAGACCCCTTCTTTAATTTGTGACACAAAAAACCATTGGGAGCTGACACAGATGAAGACTAAATGGACAGAGACTGGCTATATCCGTCCATTGATACGGCACTGAAAACTCATTCTGGGTGCAGATGGGAGTTTACCAACAGAAGACAAACGATCCCGGAAGGCAGAGGAGAATGTTACTGAAAATACAAGTTAGGGATGACAAAGCACCTGCTATCACCTGATGTAGCAATCAGAGCCGACACATTCCAATTGTCCTTCCTAAAAAATGGGCTTTATCATCAAAGAAGGTCTCAATTCATTATTTTTTCATTGATGTTATGTCAAATAGGCAGGTCACATCATCAGCCTGCTATCTAAGAGTGAGGAAAAGCTAGAGAACATGGTTAAGGACACAGAATGAATAAAATTTACAGGGGCGATGGAATTATTTTAGAAGTCACAGCCAAGTAGAAATAAAATTTGGCAAGAAGAGAAACGAAGTGAGCAAACACTACCTCGTTTTACTGTTAAGTTCCTGACTATATAAATTGGCCTAATATTTCAAAGTGATTGGCACGTTTTAGGGCTTTTCACCTTTGTGGGCTGAACTTGAGGGCCCTATAAGTAGGTTAAGCCTTCATAAAGTGCTCCAAATTGAGGCTGAGGTAGCTGAAGCTGGACAGATTCAGGATGAATTCAGAGATGCAACATTTAACATCTGCAGGAGGCTCTCCCTTGGAGCACACCTGCAGATGGAGATAGTAGCTTCAACCTCTTTTGAGTAGATGGTGGGGGTTTTTGACACGTAGACTTTTCTGTTCTTATGGCCTTTGATTTTGCTCCACGGGAATCCTTTCTTGTCATTGAGTGAGGGAAAGAATAACTGTAGAAATTTAACATTATCAAGACCAGACCAGGACCAGAATTTACTTACCCCATAAATGAGAATGCCGGATGAAACAAGATGCATAATCGAGTACCTTGTACACCCCACAGAGCTCTTAGCAGTGGCTTATCTCTGCTCATATGGAAATTTACATCGATTTCACTGGGAAGAGATTTAAGATAACACTGTGCCCCGGCAATCCTGACTCACACAATATTTGTTGTCTTTCTTAAAACACCAGCTCCTGGACTCACATGATCACACAAGAATCTCAAATGCAATCAGCCCTCTGGGCTATGCAGAAAAGCTTCAAAATCAAAGCACTCAAATAGAAGAAAAGTCAGCAGAAAAAGAAACCCACCTGGTTTAGGGGGTTTGTGCTTTTCAATCCTCTAGATACCCTCTGTCCTTGCAATCATGATTTATCCAAGTCACTGCGGGGCAGTGTGCCTAGCCAGGGGAGGGAGATGGGTGAATGGAGGGCAGTCTGCATTCCTACCTGGCATCTAGAGGCTGTTGCCTTGCTTTAGATAGAAAAGGACTCCTCAATACAAAGAAACCTGCAGCCAAATGAACCACTTAACCCCCCAAAAAAGATGCAGGGAGAAGAGGGATGAGATTTACGCTGTTTCATTTGGAGGGGGAACAGAAAGTATCCTCTAGTTTCCACGCCGACTTGAAAAAGATATGTTTGGATCAGAAATTGAGGTGAGGCTCGTCAGCAGTAACTCTGCTGCTCACTCAAAGCCATCTTAGCAAAGATAGCAGGGAAGGAGCCAACAGCACCGAACACAAGCAGTGAGTGCAGAGAACAAGCAAGAACACGCCGCAAGGATGCATCCCTGCTTCAGAAACAGAGTGCTAGGCCAGTGATTTGCAGCTCTGACAGATGCACAATACAGCATTTGGCTCTGAAATTATATCTGTGGTCATTGGAAGAAACAATTTGATGGCATCTGGGAGAATTGGGATTTTTAAAAAGGGAATTAATCTTCAAAGGATTCAATGACCTTTGCTAACTTCCAAAACAGGAAAGAACTCCTATGGATTTTTATATTCAATGTGCATTAGTTGCTCATTCTCTCTGAGGTGATTTGCTTCTTTTTTTTTTTTTTAGTTTTATTTGCATAAAGCACAGTCGGCATGAAAAGCCAAGCCAGCAGGCTTTCTATGTGCTTATACAGGATTTTTCTGTAATATTTTTGGTAGGTTTAATGTTTTTTTTCCAATATTTGCAATCTCTCATCTTTTCCGTTCCAGAGAAACAATTTATTTCCAAACATAGCTGCACACAGCCCTCTCGGACCTGACCTGTTCCCCAGCTTTCCACCGCCGTTAAAGCCAAATCACATTTATATTTAACAGCTTAATTTTCCAAATTGGTTTTATCTGTGACCCTGGTGCCCTGTGAAGACAGCATGGGAGGGGAGATGAGACCTGAACCGTGTGCCCGGCTGCATTGCTGACCTGCTGGCTGACACAACAGTGCATCCATGCGCCTTTTTCTCCTCTAAGCTTTTGCCAATTTAAGACACTAAATCCCTCAGAGCGGGAACCACCTTTTGCTGAAGGGCACACAATGGGACCGTTTTGTGCCCAACACCGCGACAAGATGGCCAACGGTGGAGGAAGCTCAAGGTAGAGGTGAGCCAACAAGCCCAGAGGAGAAAGGCACAAATGACCCGCAAAGTATGGGCTGCAAGAAGCATCCTGTCTCTTACACGGCATGTGTGACTGCCTCGGCATGATGACACTTTTCATATAAGGAACCTTAGTTCATTTTCTGCTCCTTGACTGTCTGTAAGATATCCAGCTTATTTTTTCCTTATTATCCTGAGAAGTGTCACCGACTGCTCTCTCTTTCAGTTCTGCACCTTGCCTTTCCCCTGTACCAGCCTAGGTCCAGATATTTTAAGGGTATCTTATGCCTGTGAATTGGTTTTGGGTTGTTTGGAGGTTTTTTTAATTTAAACCAGAGCAGACTAAAGAATTGTCAGAAAAATAAACAATTTCCAATTGTGAAAGGGGGCATTTGAAAAAAAAATACCCCATTGCCAACAGGCTGGAGTCTTTTGCTCTCATTATAGTACAGAAATGTCACTTCTTTCTTGAAGAGTTTCAGGGCCAAAACACAAATTCATTTTGAGCTGGAATTCAAGCAGCGAAGTGTAAAACAGGAAAAAAATGTTCTTTGGTGAAGCAGCAATGACAGTACCACGGTACCTGCAGTCCCGTGTATAGGTACGGAGGGATGGACACATAGATGATCCGGTCAGTGGCACACAGACACTACCTCCAACCACCCTGACAAACACAAGCCTAGACTTGAAAGGGAAATACCCCAACACACCTACTCAGAGAAGTGTTAATGAGGTCTCCATTTCCAGGTTGTGCTTGGATGTCAGTCTTGCATTGACAAGAGCACCGCCACAAAAGGGAAATATTTTAATTTCATGTGTGCTTGGATCCTGTCAGTTTTCAGACATCTCTATTTCTCCTCTCAAAAATCCTCTGAAAATGTATCCCCTGGGAATATTGCTCAACTGCAAAGTGCCAACCGGGAACCGGAAAGAAAAAACTGACTGAAAACCACGCAGGCCTTCAAAGGCAGCAGAGAATTATACTGCTGGAAAGGAGATTGCGGCACTGAAATAAGAAAAGCAAACCCTGCTGTTTATCTGCACAGGAGAAGTCCTGGGTTTCATTCTGCCAATCTTTGCTCACCCTGATCAGCAGCTAATTGCAGAAGTGCCGACGATCTCGGTGGCACTACGCAGCGAGTGCTCAAAATCAATAGCCAGCCTCAGTCTCTCAAACCAGCCGTGCCATTGCATGCTACAGAATTAATGTTGCCCTCGCTCTTCTTGCAGCCTTGGTTTTGCGGCTGCTAGGACCCCTCGGGGGGGAGACAGGAGCAAAGGCTTCTGACTGCAGGATGAAAGGAAAAGGGGGGTACGAGCAAGGCCGGAGGCACATTATAGGGGCCATGCCTGTATACACAGAGCCAGGCAACATGATCCTACAATACTATTCACTGGACAAGACAACTGCAAGCCCCAAACACCTAGGAATACAGGGTACGGGGAAGGGCAGATGAGCAAAGTGGGGCAAGAGGCATTCGGAGAGGCTGGAGCATTTGCCAGAAGCCGGGATGGACAGAAAGATGAGCCAGTGGGATGGCCACAGCAGGACAGGTGGCAATAGGCTGAATGTGCCATGTGACAGAGCTAGCTGGAGGAGGGGTCTGTAAGCTGGTCCTGCTTTTACCATTTTCACATTGGCAAGATTGGGCAGAACGAGCAGGGTTCACTTTGCTTTGAGCAAAATAACCTGCCCAATATACTGCCTTAGAAAGAGTCTTAAAGTTGCAAACGCAGCAGAAATTTTCAACTTAAGGAAGTTGTAACAAGCAGTGGCTCCTTTTGCTGATATTTTCTGGGGGCAGGGTTACCTGCCTTCTCCCGGTATAGAAACAAAAAGCAAAGGGAATTAAAACAGAAAACATGTTTTTGTTTAAAAGGAAAATGGCCATTTTGACAATCTCTTTTCTCAAGGTCACTCCAGACCTGCAGGCGATTTTCTTCATTTTTGATTTCACAAATGAGGAAACAACCCTTCCTTTGAATAAATGTGCTCTCAGTTTCCACAAGAAGTTTGTTTTCCATGGGTTTGGGTTTTTTTTTTTTAAGTTTCACAACATGATGAACTAAAAGAAGCAGTGGGAAATAAACTAACAGGGCCTGAGGTGAGGAAGAAAGAGCCGCTGTGCCTCAGTGAATAATGCAGAGGGCAAACGCTCCCAGGGAATACGTGTTACAGGCAGGGTCAGAGGGAATATTGCACTGTGGCCCAGAGGACCCTCTTCACTGCAATGTCCCACCACAGTGTTGAAGTGCAGACCAGTGTTCAACATCATTATGCCCTAGTCAAGGTCAGATTACTATGAGGGTTTTGATTAATGCATAAAACGCAATCAAATTAGCTGAGTCGGCACCCGGCTCTGATGTTCGTTAAAGAAGCTGCCATGCTCATTAGATGGAAACAAACCACCTAAAAGGTCAACGCTAATTTTGCAAGCCCTGCTAAGACTCGGGGCAGCAAAGCAGTGTGAACCCAACATGGCAAAGAGAGAGAGATGCCTTGGTACTCGAGCACTTCTGCTGGACTCTGGCACCACGGTTTTCAGTGTGCTGCACTTGTCAGGGGCATTTATTCCACTGCAGCCCTTTAAACAGGGTTGTGTCCTCCCCAGGCGGAGAGCTCAGCAGCACTGATTTGCCCAAGGGTGCTCAGGCTATGACTGAGCCCAGGGTTAGTCCCAACTAACAAACCGTAATTTGAGAAAATATAATTTTAAATGTTGCAGAACTAAAAAAGAATCATATTCCTGTTGTCCTTAACTCTACAAGTGAATGGAAGCAGGGTTATCAGCAGAGCTCCTCTGGCGTTAGCGTGACGACACATTACATTTGGGTACAGCTTTAATTATGGATGGAGCAGGCAAAAAAATTACTCAAAACTGCTCTACATACTAAACTCACACAGGCAGGTGGGAAATCATATTTCTCAGGATTTCCATTAAGCTTTAAACAGCAAACACCAGTCTAGGAATAATAAACTGCAAGGAACAAAGGGATAGGGTAAGGTTTTCACTAGAATAAAGGCAAGAAAGTTGCTGAATTAATACTGACCTTTGTAAAATAATAAAGCCACAAAGCCATAGAACAAAGATCACAGCAGTAACATTTAACCACCACTGAGACCACTTCCCCCTGTTGTATTTCAGAAGCAAGATACATTAATATGGACCAAGAGATTTGCCGAACAGGCTCCCGCAGAGAGCTGTGCTATCTGTGTCTGAAAACGCTGGAGAATGTTAGGTTTTCAGCAAATGCTGAACCAAATGTATCCATATTTAAATATTTTGGTCAAAAGGGACCAGCACTCCAACCTTTTCTTACATGTCTCCTGGAGCCTAGATGTCAGGTGAGAAAAGAAACTGGATGTGTATCCTAGGAGGAAAGGGAAAACCCAGGTACTGGAGAGACGTGTGCAGGGATTTCTTACTTTCACCGTATTTATCTGGTCTATCTGGTGGCAAATTATTCTATGAAAATGAAGTTGTCAGTTCTGACTTCATTCAGTCAAATTATACTGTTTGAGAGATACAGGTTGAACCAAAAGTCATTTTGAAACAGTACACTGAAACCCTCCAGCTTAAGAAACTAGAGCTGAAGTCACCCGTATTTCAAAATGGAATTCTGAAATGAATGCTTCCCTTCTCCTTTCAGCTCACTGTCTGCCCCCAGTGGAAAACAACAAACAGCTACAAAAACTTCTCAGAAGTAACATTTGAGTTTAGTCTGAGGAGCATTTCCCCCGCCCTGATGTAAAGCTCGGGTGAAACGTTTCCCCAAGCTCACTGCAAAGACAGGTTACGTGCTGCAGTCCACATGCTTGAGCCCTAAAAGAAAACTGGCTATGGCAAAGTTAACACAACAGCTGAAACCTGCTCTGTCCTCACTAAAATCTCCTGCAGTGAGATCATTCTGGTCTCACTGTATCTGTTTTAACAGTAAGCAAAAAAATGTAGGTTATTAAATAGAAAAGCCTTCCTTGTTCATTTTTATGTTTACAGTGGCTGAAGATGCTGTGTTTAATATAATAGCTTCCAGTTCTGCATATACATTTCTGCTGTGCCTCCACAAGAACCTTGCTGAGGGAGGGGGACGATCACCCTTATTTTGCTATTAAAATGCTAATAATCTGGAAGTCTTTTTCTGATTCATCTAGTCCTCCCAAGATTGCTTTGCTTAAATTGGAAACATAGCCAAGTAATGTCACCAGCTGAGCCATTGACAAAAAATTAGTTCCGTGGCTTTAGAAGACTGTCACTTCACACAGTGACGAGTCACAGAGCCCTTTTTCCGAAGCAGCTTTTTGTGTGTGTGCTTATGAGTGGCTGCATGCATACATAGATTTCATATAAATATATATACATATGTATATATATCAGAAAATAGGCAGCATCGGAAGGAATAAGTTTACAGCTCTGTGGGGAAAAAAAATCAGAGTTCTTCCTAGCCTTTGTTCACCATAGCAACTTTCTTTCACTCATACACAAAGAGGGAGAAAAAGAGGAAAAAGAAAAGCTCCTACCTCATTTTCAACCAGGCCTTCTCCAACAGGAAGAGCAAAGCTTTAATCTCCTAGATAGAGAAAAAAATACTATTCTAGAAGCTCCTTGCACAAGTATGCATAGACTTTGCAAGCAAGTGAACTTTTTTTTCCCTATCTGGGAATGTGGCACAGCTTATTAGGAAATAGCCGAGTACTTCCCAACACAAACATTTCCCTGTCTTATAGAAACTGTCCTGCTAACAGCTTCTGACTTCCTCAGAAACCAACAGCTCACCACAACGCTGCCCTGGGTGCGCGCACATATGCAGAGAGACGTGCTACTAACCAACTCAAACTTCAGTTTTCCAGCAAAAATAACACTGAGGTAGAGGGTAAAAAGAAAGGTAACAGCATCTTCCTGACTGTGATGTGTGCTTTGGCAGTGCTTGAAGAGCTCATGTGGTAGCATCACGATCGCGTTAGGCGAGGTGCTGTACAAACACAGAGAGATATGTGTCAATCAGACATACCCAACCCTTCCTGAAGACCCCACAGCCTGAGGACATGAGCAATGCCTGCTGAGGTCACATCGAAGAAATCCACTGGCATCAGCAAAAATATATCTGCGGTTTACAAAGGGGTCACTGCAGCACAGGAAGGTTAAAGGACCTGTTCACAGACATGCAAAAAGTTGCTTGCGGAGAAACTTGAACATAAATCTCCCAAGTTCCCCTTGACATCTTAAACGCGGCTTATTTGCCCTCGGTTGGGAACCTACATTGCTCTGTCTGCTGTTTTGTGTCTCCTTTTTGCCCTTTTTTTTTTTTTTCCCCCTAGAGAAAGCAGCTAGGCTCTCTGAAATCTGCTACTAGTATTATGGAAGAAAATAATGCATTGTTCACCCTCAATCGAGGCCTGGTATCAGAGATGTTCTTTGATGACAGCTACACCTATAATATTTTGAGTACCTGCAGAAAAGCTGTAGCTAGGCTACGGCTGAGCTTCTAATGTAACTTCTGCTGTGGAAGGGATCTCATTTGCCATAGCTTTCCCCCAGCTTTAAGCTGAGATGCCACTGACTTTTGGGGTACCAACAAAGCCATTAAGAAAAGGCACATCTGAACAGCTTTCTGGGCCAAAACCAAGATGAGCGCAATTTGCTTTCCTCTGTGTCACCTCCCTCCAGCCTGTTGTCTCTGCAACTGCCCAGCGGTCCAAGGAGACTCCAAGGGTGAGGATGCAGAGGAGGCAAGGTGACACTGAGCAGACCTCATCACTTAAAAACCCCCCGTGTTTTGCTGCAAGCAGTGAGACTGAGGTTGGGGGAGAGGTGTAGCTCCCTCCTAAAGGAGCCTCATGTCCCCGCAAGAACAGCGGGCAGCTCACTGCCATGCAGCTGGTTACAAGGGGACTTTGTAGCTCCATCAAGAGCCAACACTACCAAAGCATCTCCTTCTATCATCTACTGTATATAATTTACTTTATATTCTTGGCTTCTTCCCCATACACTAAACATGTCAGCTTGCTAAGCAAAGCAAGCCACTCATAGCCTGGAGAATATTGCCCGTCCTGCTGCTGTCCTAGCACTCAGGAGGGCCTTTGCAGAATGATTGATGACACCAGAAACATGTTTTCTGTGGCTTTCAAGGTCAGGAGACAAATCTGGCTGGCATGTAAATAGCTGAAGCCAAATAAGGACCACTTCTATTTTGATGCACACGCTAAGTATTACAAATAAATTAAAAGTTCAGCTTTTGTTCTTTCAAATTAGGTGATTTGCAGGGAGACTAAGAAATCCCATGGTTTTAATACTATTATTTAACAGGTTACTTAGTACTGCCCTCTGCAGCTGCAGCTGTGTGACCACAAGTTCCTGAACTGTACATGCAGCAAGATCTCGGGCACATCTACCCAAACTACACTCCCACCCTGGGGTGCAGATATGCCCTCACAGAAACAGTCAACTGACGTCCTTCTCCCCTTGCTGGATGCTGAATTTTTAGGTTTGGTTGTTTTTTTTTTTTTCTCCTGGAAGAATGCTTAAGTTTTTTTCTCCTCCTCGCTCCCCTATCTTTCACTCAATGCTGAATTAAATTGCCCTGAATTTTACCTCTTGCACTTCTTGAAAATTAATTTCTGCTAAGCAGAAGACTGAAAGGGATTGGTAAATAATAGCACATTGCCACCACGCTGGGAACAGTGCCACTGTCTTCAGTACGCTCACACGTGTCCCTCGTTTGTACGCTGTCATTCACGCTCCTGCTTGTATCATGTGGTGATTGAGCATTTCCTCCGACTAAATGTGTATCTTCGTTACCGAGGCACACACACGGATGCACAAGGTCTCCTTGAGGACGTAAATTCATTTTCTTGTCGTTTTAGCAAGAGCGGCTGATTTCGGTGTCATTAGCTGATCTACACTGGAATTTCCTTGAGCCATTCACTGAGGTAAATGCCTAGGCAGGTGAAACTAATGTTTCTCTTTCCCAGTTAGGATGAACCAGTTCATTTACTCGAGTGGGACCTATTAAGAGTAGGAGTCTACTTACTTCATAGCCAAGAATTTTTAGAAGAGGTGGCCAAGGGGCACTCAGCAAAATCAGCATTGATTTTTCAGCACTGCCTGGAACACAGCCAGGTCTCATGAGGCCGGAATAAATACACAGAGGACCCAAGGGAACGTACAGGTCTGTCAGCCAAATCCAGTTTGGGCAGGTGAAAGGAAATGGGTTAGTAAAGAATGAAAGTTTGGGATAATTAACTTCATTTAATATGGGTTTATGAGGGCAAAAAAGCCCTGTCAGGTTAACACAAAAGTCCTAAGGGCACTGACACAAAGATTTCATCCTTCTTAGACTTCTGTGCTTGGGACAACAAGGCATGTTAATCACTAAAGTTTGGAAAATGCAGAGCAGATTCAATGGATTTAAAGAGAATCAACTGACGACCCTTGATTTTTGGGGGTACCTTGCAGACCGGGGGATGCTACTTGTGGGGTCCTAACACATACACATTTGCAATTCTTAGACGCCTTGAAGACAGGAGCAAAGTTTCAATGAGAAGCTTCCTCTGCTTTGGTCTCCAGCCAGGCTGGAGAGTCATATTGTGCAACTAAACCTGTCAGCGTGAAACGTCCAGCTTGTTTTCTGTGCCAAAGAGGTTATGGTAAACTTGAAAACAACTGGAATGTCTCCAGCCTGCTGCTGTCCCAGCAGACCTCCCTCCGCTAGTCAATTCTGACTACACTTAATAATTTATCTCTATGTCTTGGGTTTGATTAACACTAATTGACTGTCAAAAATGCAGCCAAGTGCCCAGTGCTCTCTCTGCTGTCCCTAATGGAAACATGCTGTATGAAAAAGAGTTTGTTTCAATGAGCTCCAGCCTCGCCTCCAACTAAAGCATCAGTTCCTCACAGGAGACTCAACCCCATGGGGTGGGCAGTGAGGCTGCACCCAGGACCACAGCACCGGAGCACAGCAGCTACTGCTGTCCTTCATACACATCTGTGAACCCAAGTCATAGCGAGATGCAGCTTCTGTGTGACATATTCCCAAGCCCCACATTGCCAGTGACCCAGCTTTTGCCGCTGTCTGGTTATTTTCCACAGCCACCATCAATAAACAGTGCTGCAGGGTCCTTAAAATGCCCTGAAGGTTCCGCTTTTGGACAAATCCAACTGGGCTCATTTGCAGTTGTCACACCTATGAAAAATGTTACCTTTTTTTTTTGCTGCAAACAGCTGGAACAAGTTCAATTGAATTTATATAAAGACTGGGTTTGTTTCTGAGCCGGTGACTCATGTTCTTGTCTATTTCTGATTAAATATTATCCCTGTAAATGGCATACACATTTTTTCCTATTTAATTGTCATGGCTGAGGAGGTTTAATCTATGCACCAATTCAATAAAATGTTATCATCAGCCGGCCACGCAGAATGCAATCAGAGTGCCACTGCATGCAGGGCTACGAGACGTAGACATGCCCTCCTGACTTCAGGGGAAGACATTCAAGATGAGCTTTGTTTCACTCAAAGAGAAAGAAGCAACCTTAAAAAAAAAAAAAAAATAATCAAACTGATGCTGCATTCACAAAGCCAGATGTCTTGCACACAAACAAAAGTCACGAGCAGCAAGAGAGTGATCCCAGTACACTGTGATATTTAATTGATGCACATTTGATGTTCAAAAATCAGCGGGCAATTCCCACGAATACACGTTCATCAGCAGCTGGGGTGCTGATGGCATTACCCCAAACCTTCTGAAGGCAATGCAAGTTATTTACAGGTGCATCTCTGGGATTTGCCTCATGTCAAAAAACAAAGGTTTTGAGGTACTCAGGGCTGAATTTTTTGGCTGTTTAATTCTCACCAGTGAGGCCAGGTATCCAAAAGAGCTCAGTTCCACCTAATGCAACTCTGACATTTTTTTCAAGTGCCTTGTTACTGATGCACAACACACGAAGAGCCACTGAAGATTTGGCAGTTGTGTTTACTGTTGAAGCCTGTTAGATTTAGAAGCATCATCATTACTGCTTCCTTACAGGAGGGGCACTGTCTTCAGCTACAGCATCTGTTCAAGCCCCTGAGGGGTTTTCAAGCTGACCAGGCTGTTCATGGTGAGGAATCCCACTGCTCTGCTGACTGGCCTGGAGGCACGTCAGTGTATCTACAACATGGATTGCATATGGGTTGCCCACAGCCCGTAGAAAAACCTCCCACCACTCCTATCTTGTGTTTGTGGGAATGTCTGCAAGCTGCTGGAAGAAGACAGGCCATAGCCTCTGCTTGAAAACAAATGCGAGTGCATTCCTCCCCAAACCATCCAGTGTCCAAATGAGATCAGATTGTTCAGACTCTCATATGGCGGGGCCTGGGTTTTGCAACTGCAATGCATCAGGAGATAATCGTGAGTTAATATAAAGCAATGGTAATGAACTATAAAGAATGCTTTATATAGTTTTATAATCATCATACAGCACCATTATTCCCAAATGCACCCATAAATCTGCCAAAGAAGGCAGCTCTACAGCAAAGACACTTTTATATGTATTTAAAAATGGGATAACAGTCATATCAATCCTTGGCAGACCTAATTTACTGTCACACAACATTTATCATAATACCAGTACCATTAAACTAGATGCCCACTGCCCCATAAGCGGGCGGTAGTTTATTCTAGGATGAAGAGAACTGGCACGCTGTCCAGCCAGAGGCTTTGCCAGCAAGGAAAAAGCACTTGAAGTGAAACAGGAAAACCAAAATTTCCATCTGTGCCATGGACCCTGCTAAAGAAAGCTAACGGAGGTCCAGACATAACAGATTTCCAGTGCGGTCTTCACAAAGCCCTCTTATGAGGGCTTCATTAGCAGATGACTTCTCAGATGACTTCCATCAAGCAGATGACTTCTCAGAAATGCAGTGGCAAGCCCCAGTGGCAAAAGAAGAGGGTATTGCAAAGGGTCTGGTTCCCACCTAGCAAAATGCTTGTGGTACAATCCAGCACACAAAGCAGGACTGTCAGAACCATCTTAGAGCTGAGCTTGAGTTTCTCGAGCTGCAGAGAGGTAGTGAAAGTTTCCTTACAAGCTATTACTTGAGGAAAAATTGGACTTCCAGCTAATCACAGGCTCACGCACAGAGGTCTGTTTTCAGTGGAAAACTCTGACCTCTCCGTCTTAGAACCCTGGCAAATGGAGAAGTGCATAATGCTTCACAGAAAACACATTCCCAACAGGAAACCAGAAAAGCAGAGCCCTGAAGTACCACTTCCATTAGGCCCTGAGGTGGTGCTTCAAGATGGAGATATTTAGGCTTTTGCCTGCCTTAGTATTTACATTTCTATGTTCCACATAGGCCATAACGTCATCTATATGGCAAGTGTTGAATCACAGCTGAGAGCGAACGCGTGCACAGCACGGATGGTGTGCAGTGACACAAAGTACCGCAGCGCCCTTGCAAACATCGTTGGGAATTTCACCCTTCCTGGCTCTCAGTGCAATCGCAACCATGAACTGGCCTTTGCAGGCTCCCAGTCAGCAGAGAAAGCCTCAGTTCTGACTTTCCAGAGAGGTCCCTGTCTGTTTTTTTAGGATTATTTGCAAACACTGCTGCCTGCTGCTTAAACGCCCAAGGTACTTCTGACTAAATATTTTCACTCCTCAGTTTGTGACCTAAACCAGAAATCTGGGGGTATTTTAAGTGTCTCTCTAATAGCCGTATGTATTCAGCGAGCTGAGCAATCTTCAGATGAGCAACAGAAATGAAGAACTGGAAGGAACCAAGTCCCGCTTTAAAAATGGAAACCAAAAAAACAAAGTCCCTGCTACTATAGCTGCAGGCAATCCAAAAGGCATGTCTGAGCTGCTTCTAATCATATCAGCCCTGCTCCCCAGCAGGAGGTGAGGGAGGAAGCGTGACACAAAACTGACAAACATACCTTTTATTTTACATCAGCCAGACTACCATGCTGAGAGACGTGATTCAGGCTTTTCTGGGGAAAACTCACCCTGGCCTATCAGGAGCATCATTTTAGCAACCGATCAGTGTGATCCCAATTAAAGAGAGCAATCGAAACCTGTGACAAGCCCCTCAGTGAGGGTCGGATCCTGCTCCACAACCTGCAAACGCTTTCCTGTGCCATTACTGTCCCTCCTGGTAATTCATCTCCTCCAAACCCGCCTGCTCCTAAGTGCCACTTTGCCAGTGACGTGTCCCACACCACGGCATCAGGCGAGAAGGATGCGCCCTCGGTGTCGCACGGAGCAAAGGGAAGCTACAGAGAAGGGTCACAGACCTACGCGCTCTGCCTGCCGTATGCGGTTATACACAACTGTGGATACATCAAAAATAATTTTAATTTGAATCAGACAAATTTGCAGCAGCTCAGCAAGCAAAAGGATACAAGAGCCAAATGGCCCAAGTCCAGATAAAGCAAGACCACATGTTGCACAGAAATGTCTGCAGCTACCACGCCACGGGGCAGCTGGAAAGGACACTTTCCAGTAAGAGCTACCTTGCTGTGACTTTTAATCACTGCATGCATTAACAACCTCACTTTTATGAGACAAAAGGGCACTTTGTCATAGATGGACTAAGTTGGCCGCTTGATCATTTAATTGTCCTTGTTTAATTATTACAGTTTGGATCACGGAGGTATTGATTTTTCAGAAGGGCTCTTCAGACCTTTCACTGGGATCTACCTCAAAGTGAACTAACAAGTGCTATGGAATGAAGTCTGCAATATAAATAATTTAAAGTAATGTATCATCTCTGGACTACATTAAAGAAGGGTGTATATAAAATAGGAATAAAAGCCATCACGGTATGAGTGGAGAGGACAAGCTGGCAATCTTTGATTTTCCTACAATTAAATGTTAGGGGTTTCTTCAATGGCCCAGCTCCAAACATCAGAATTTCACCTTTTCTTTGGTTGGTGGGTTTTTTTAATTATTTATTTTGGGTTTTGTTTTGTTTTTCCTTTGTTTGGGTTTTTGTTTCTCTGGTTTTTGGTTTGGTGTGGTTTTTTTATTACAATTCTTTTGCTTTCGGGGGGGGGGGGGGGGAACAATACAGATGTTGTTC